>QFET01003280.1:0-16914 GCA_003316355.1 Tuber calosporum
AGGCCAAATACCACTCCCTTCTAGGCTTCCGGACGTTGTTTTGGTCCCTTGACTTCAACAGGATGTAACTCCGCGAGTTCTTACCGAAATCGCTTGGTTCCTTTTCCCAGGCGTAGCCAGAGATGCCCTCTTATATACCCTGCGGACAGGATCCGGTCGGACGCACGGCGACGATGTATACGGTGTTACGAGAGGTGCTCCAATATTTCTTCTTTCTATGATTGTGAGCAACTGCACAAGGCGCCAGTGCTGTCGTCCGGGGCCAACGTCGGGGCCGGAGGTGGGTATTAGTCTGTGGAGTTTCAAGCCCAGAGCTCTTGAACTGCTCCTCTGGGCCCTTGTGGGAGTTATGTGCCTAACACCCACGGTGGTTGAGTGTCAGGTTTGAGGTCGATAGCATGGCCAAAGGTTTGATGAGATGGTCGTTTCGCTGCTGTTGAAGGACGAAAAAGGTCTTTGTAATTGTGGTATTCTACTGGTAGAGTATCGAGTATTATCTCTTCCTTATCATCTACCTTCGCAACTCGTCCAATGACCACTGCCTCCGGATCTTGTATAACCCCCTCATCCCATTCGATCGAGATACCTTGTTCCTCTGGCAAGAGATGAAGTTGACATTCTGGATCCTCTAAGATTCAGCTTTCCGCGTCATAGATTCCCTTAATGGGGTGTTCATTATTCCACCATCCGAAAGGTATTATTATTCCGTAGTTTCCCGTAAGTGCGATCTCGCACACAATCTTTGATAAGTGTTTATTCTTTCCAATTTCCAGGTAAAGAGGAAGGGTATAATCCCTTCCTGTAGAGAATTCGTCTCCTGTAAAACCCAAAATGCGTCTAGGATCTTTGCGAGATTCATAAGGAATATTCAATTCCTTGATCAAATTTTTGTGCATGACGAAGATATTAGATCCAGAGTCTAATAGGCCTCTTATTCGATATCCTTTCCCGTACACATAGAGATGTGCAGTTCCTTCGGGGAATTGGTAGCGTTTAGGTTCCTTATAGGTAAGCTTTTGTCGCTTTTGCGACTGTATTATGTGGGTTCGTCCTCGCTTAGAAAACATTATGGGTGTATAGCTTGGGTGTTTGTGACAACGCCAGCATTGTTCCGACCATAGAGGTCTCCTCAGACGAACTAAACAAATAGTCAATGTTTAAGATTCTGGGCGGCCCACTACAAGCGGTCTTTACCCCCTGCCGAGGGGCTCCCAAAAAATTAAAACCCTTGTCAATAGGGGAGAAACCTGTAAAACGCCATAAAAATGCAATATGGAAAAATTATACTTCCCTTACTTTGTAGCAAGAAAATTGCCTAAAGTGGTAATATGTTTGGAAATAAAATATTATTTCCAAAAAGAGTTCCAAAATCCGAAAATGGTAACTATTTCCGAATTTGGACTAGCCTGTCCCAAAAAGCAAAGTGTTGTTGGTCTTTTTGCACTATAAAAGTTGTCACAAAATACCATCTCTTGGGTTGTCCATTCGTAGCTTAGTTGGTGGAGTCTTGCCTTGGCCGTGCGGACTCTTCGCTAAGGTCATGCGTTCAAGCCTCTCTGAGGTTTGAGTAATTGAGTACCAGATTCTACGGTCAGTTGAGTGGTGGAGCGGCTAGGCTGCCCATAAACCACTCTTCAACCAAAAAATAAAATATTAAAAATAAAATATATGATGAAAATTTATTTTCATCATATCTTGCCAATTTTCAAACTTCGGGGGCTCAAAATACTGGTACTGCGGATGGGGGTAGGATGGTGGGCCAACCTGGCGTTTTGCCAAATTTTTCCACAAAGTTGCAATCCTTCTACTCCCCAGCCTAGGGGGATCCCCTTTTTTCGATTCCGGTTACTAGTTTCCTAGTACCCCGACAACCAAAGCACCGTCGCCGTTGGTGCCATTAGGATATTTCCGTGTCCGATAATTCCCATAACCGAGGTGCTGCCTCACTCAGTATGTGATTGACCTTTGGTTGCACCGTTGCGATCGGTGGTTTGCGCAGGTATTTTGATCTTTCCTTAGTTACCGGTTTAGCGAAGGTTCTTGCAACCACAATATCCTTCAGGCATTTTCTCCAGGTGTGGTTGCTAAGGCGACAACGAGTGCAACCCTTTCCTTCCTTTCGCTTATCCACAACCTCTTGAGGGATTCCGTTATGAGCTTTCTTCCAGTCCGTGTGCTTATCGTTGTTTTAGCTTCCCACTTTCTTTTCTGATGGGTTTGCCTTAATCCTTTTCCATTTGTGATCCTTGAATCCACCCGAGCCACGCTTAGAATAGACACCTTTATTGCTATAATCACGTTTTCTTTTCCAGAGAGATACATTCATCGAGGGTTCGCCTTTGGATAGTTTCCGCCGTTCAAGGAATTCTTCTTCTTGTCTACCAACTTCCCGTATAGTTACCATCTATTCGTCATCGGAGGAGAATTTCAAATGCGATAACTGTCTCAGAATTTCCTCTGGAAGTTTGCTTTCCACTCGTACCCTCCAACTAATTCCAGTAAGGCCGGCTTTGATGTTGAGGTTTTCTAGGAGAAGAAGATAAGTGTTTATTTTTCCCTTATAGACTACCTTAGTCATTTCTTCTAGGGCTCGTCGCTCCTCTTCGATGCCAATATATCGTTTGGTAATTTCTTGTCGAAAGCGTTCCCATGTGGAATAGTCCAGGTCCCGAGTATATCCACCAAATCCACCCTTCAACTTCCGGTATTTCTCCGAGAAGGGTGCCACTTTATTCCCCTTTGTTTTCCCCAAGGCAAAAACTATTCGATGAGCATGATTTTCCCACTGTGTAGGATTTCGATCGAAATAGTCTTGACAGGCTGTCAACCAATTTCGTACGTCTTGGTTGTCATTTCCTTCAAAGAAGTAAGGTGGTTCCGCTATTAGCTTAGCTGGTCGGGAGAGTCCACCAATAAGTTCTAAGAAAGCCATGGTTAACCTGTCCTCAGGTACATCGTTTCTGCGAATAGATGGTAAACGGGTAGCGCGTTCAGGCCTGCCGCCCTTTGTACCCCGACCATCCTCTCCATCACTATCGGACCCATCATCATCATCTGGGTCAGGGTCATCACCAAGGCTACCTGGTAGTGGTGGCGGTAGTAGGTTATTTCCTCCACGGTCGACTCCTTTTCCTTTATCCTTTCTTGGAGTTGACGCAGATTCCTTTGTAGGAATAGTACCTTCTATGGGTACTATTGATTGTCTTCGGTTGGACAGTCCTGGGTCACCATCACTTGGTCAATGCTGTATTGGTGCAGAAGTCCTTTCCGCCAACTGAAGTACCAGAGCATCCAGGTAGGCCTTCATACCTGCGCTCTGTTCTCGTTGCTGTTGAGCAGCAATTTCGCGTTGCTCATTCATCCTTCTGGTCTATTCCTGTTCCTGTTGATTCAACTTTGTATTAAGTTCCATAAGTGCCTTTTCCAAGATTCGCTCCCTTGTTTCAGAGAAATGGGCCTAACGCTCTTGTTGAGCCTGTTGACGTCGGAACTCTTCTTGAACCTGGGCAAGTAACCTTTGCTGCTCCCGTTCGGTATCGCCACACAATTGTTCCAATGCACAGCGACCTTCCTGTATCTCAGCATTATTGATAACCTCACCTCTGGCCATACGGCTCAGCAGCAACTCTAGCATTGTAAAACCCTGCCTGGCTTCCTCTGATAGTGCTGAGATCGCAATATGATTCTCATCTGCGCTTTAATTCAAGGATCTGTCCAGGTGGCGTAATGCATATACCACATTTTGCTGGAAGTTATCTTGCGTATTGACAGGCTTCTTGGTACGCTCGGCTCGTTTCTGAACTCTTGATGGTGGACGACCCAAATGCGTAAAGGGAGAGCTGGTCCAGCTTCGGGACGGAATTAGAGCTGCCGAAGGGGTAGATTCTGTATCATCCTCTTCGATCATCCGATCTGGTCCCAAAGGACTAGGAATAGGTGTGTCATCTCGTGCCATAGCCATGGTTCGCTTAGGCTCCAAGATGTCTTTCTAAACAATATTTTAGTGAACCGTATAGTTCAACTATTTCAAATAGCAGTATTTCCGTAAGATCAGCAGTAAGTAACTTTACCAAAAATGGGAAGGTAGATTATTGTTTTCGTTTTGTGAAAGCAGTTATACGTCGTCTATCTTGTCGATAGAGATGTTCCGTATATTTTCGCTGTATGCGCGCAAGTTGTTGAAGTGCAACTGCGCGGAGGTACAGTGCATACTCTTCGGAACAGATAGGAAATACTTTGTCAAAGTTGAGAGGTCGTAAGTGTCCACAATGTTGGCACTGATGAAAACTTTGTGCATCGAAGTATTCTCTAGGCATGAGAGAATATTAAGGTGCTTTGGTGACAGGGGAGTAACAATATAGTGTTACGGGGTAGCCAATTCGGTACTGTTGAATTGTCTAGGCCGTGCTCGTTTTGAGAAAATCGGAGAACTGTCAGGAAAGCTCGGTAATAGTTTGGATAAAAGATAAAAGATTCTCGAAGGTTTTATAACTTGATAAACTGATAACTTCATATATTGTTAAGGTCTCTTCTCCGTTACTTGATGATCCCTTAACTACGGGGTACTGCTAACTATTTATATACTTTTCCCAGTACTTAGGTTGGCCATATAAAAGAAGTATCCTTGGAAACTTCGGCCAAGGTCTAATCAGTGCGAACACTGTTTGACCCTGAAGATGTATGACCCCACTACAGCAAATGATCCCCCGGACTATCTATTTATCTGAGGGTGTCAAGCACTCCACCAATAGATAGCCTTCGATCTCTTTGCCAAATGAACTAAGTTCAAATTGATACCGCCCATTTGCGAACATCGTACGAAATACCAGGTGATCAGTCTGGATGGCCGTCTTTCCTGCATATATGCACTCATGTGCAGATGCATTCGGATTATCAATAATGCAGAATATGTAATAGATCCACTTGGATAAATTACTCTGTCATCTTTCACCGAGGCTGAGTAGTTCTGGATACAATCCTACTTCTTGCCAGTGTGGGTTGTAGTCAATATAGTTCCTCCCTGCGCTATATACCATCACATCTTTAAACTCGAAAGTCTAGTACCATATCCCATAGGTGTAACAGGTATATGGCCACCTTCCGTATCACTCCCGCTTAGCTCTCGCTACTCTCCACTTCCTTACAAAGAACACCACCGCTCTTCGTACTTCATTCCCGCACCTCTTTCCCTCACCTCTTCTCTCCACCTCTTCCCCCAACCTCCTTATACCCTTTGCTTACCAACATCAAAAAGACAATAGAACTCTCCGGCAAGTCACCCTCCCCTTGCCGACTCATTACTGCTAACAAAGAAAAGACAAAAGAACCAGCAACACCCTCCATCGACCTATGACCCCCGTTCCTGTTACAATATCCCGTATTTCCCGCTTCCCTTCTCCACCTCTCTTATTACTAACAAGGAAAAGAATAGAAAGAGAAACCACGGCCTATGGCCTTTCTTCCCATCTGCGCAAACACATTTCCCGCTCAGAATGCTTGATCAGAACGGCTGCAGCGGTGGAAGAACTGTCCACAGCGAACGGCCAACAAATGAGGTGCGGCAGACAAAAGACGGGCAGCGGATAATTAACGGCTTTTTTCATGCGATGGGGCGAACCGTGAACAAATAGCAGACGATGGATGAAGGACCAAGGATGCTGGATACAGTCTGGTGGACTGTGGATGGTGGATGGTGGATGGTAGATGGTGGATGGTGGATGGTGGATGGTAGATGGTAGGGTGGTGAATAATTGACGGAGGACTGTGGACGGAGGACTGTGGACGGAGGACTGTGGACGGAGGACTGTGGACTGAAGATGGTTGACGGAGGACAAAAGACGGCGGACGGTGGAAGACCGTGGATAGTGAAAGGTGGTGAATGGTGGACTATAGAATGGAGAATGTAATGATAGAAAATATAGGAAGCATGCCAAGTAGCATATGGGATTTCCCACACTCCCACTCTGCGAGGCATGCTTAAAAAAAAGAAAAAAAAAAAAAAAAAAAAAAAAGAACTTTCTCCACACTATCTATTGTGCTTTGTAAATGATACTGACAAACCAGATCTAGGGAAGGACTCGCATCCTCCCACTTAGGTTACTCCCATTTCCATTCGAAAGCGTTCCACTTTATCACAGCTAACACATTTTGTAAGGCAGTCGGCAATCATTTCGCTGGTGTGCAAGTACTGTGACCCGATTTCACTGGTCTCAACCATTTCCCTAATGTAATGCTCCTGGATTGCTATATGCTTAGTGGAAGCATGGAATTCTGGATTGTGTGCGAGTACGATAGATCCTTGGTTGTCAATAAAGATTTTTGTAGGTTCTAGAGGATCTTTGGGTGCATTCTGAAACTCTGCAAGAAATGGTGATACCCAAATTGCCTCTTTTGCTGCCTGTGTAAGAGCCATATATTCTGCTTCAGTGGAGGACAGGGCAATAGTTTGCTGTCCTTTGCTTGACCATGATACCGCTGATTTAGTAGATCCCTCCTCAATCATACACACATACCCTCCCGTACTTTTTCTTGTGTCCAAATCTCCGGCCCAGTCTGCATCCCTGTATAAGACCGGTTAGAGGGCATTACTTGTGGTACTGGAGAAGGGCCGAGTCTTAATCCAAGAGTAGAAGTTTTGTTGACATAGCGTAGTAGGTGTTTTGCAGCAACCATATAGCTATTCTTCGCTATATTGTTGTACCGGCTCAATACTCCCACTGCGAAGGCAATATCTGTCCTGGTACATAGCATTAAGTACATTAGGCTCCCTATCATACTTCTATAGTCTGTTTTGTCGACTACCGGGTCCTCCTGGGTAGGATCGGTAGCGTCCTGTAGCTTGCTACGGGAATTTAGTGGGGTGGATATGGTATGCGCATTTGCTATTTGGAATCGCTCCAGGACTTTCTGTATAGAGGCCGCTTGATTTAGGACGATTTGCTTGGGTTTCCGTACAATTTCTATACCAAGGAATTAATGTGCTCTTCCAAAATCTGTGACTGGAAATTGTTGTACTAGTAGTACTTTGGCTTCATCCACCATCTGTCGGGGTCCTATCCAAAGAACATCATCAACCCAAATGAGGGCCCAACAAAATTCCCCTTGCTTCTCTTTTTTGTAAACTGCATGATCCTCCCTACTTCTCTGAAATCCACATCTTCCAACTAAATGCTTATCCCACTCTTGATTCCAAATTCTCCCGGACTGCTTCAGTCCTTACAATCCTGGCAGGAGTTTGCATACTCTCTTACTCCCTGTAGGACTATCTTCATCCTCAGCTATGCCTTCTGGAATTTCCATGTAAATTTCCTCCTCTAATTTTCCAGGAAGGTATGTGATCAGAATATCTGTTGAATCAATTTCGTAACTCCGGGCGGCAGCAAGGCATAGGATAATTCTCTGGGATGTGAGCTTGACAACCAGTGCAAAAGTCTCCAGGTAGTCAATTCCATAACGCTGTGTGAATCCTTTGGCAACTAACCGAGCCTTGTATTTTATGACTTCTCCTCCAACACCCCGCTTCACTCTGAATACCCACCTGCATTTTACTAGTATTCTCCCCTTTGGCAAATCCACTACCTCCCAGGTTTGGTTATCTAGAATAGATCTCAGCTCCTCCTTAATTGCAGTGTTCCACTCAGTTGCCATTGGCGAGTTCAAGGCTTCTGAGGAAGATGTAGGTTCATCGGGATCAACGCATCTGGTTGCAAAATATGCTTCATGCTGATATAGAGTAGAAGTAAATTTTCCTGCATTGGCTCAGAAGGGTCTGGAAGATGCCGTAGGAACATCAGGTGAGGGTATGCGAGTAGGGGGTAATGTGAGAGGAGAAGTCAAGGTATAACCTCTGGTTGCCGTGCAAGTTTCGTACCCTCTGGGGTGACTTTAGGAGTCTCCGGCCTTACTACAGCTTGAGTTTCCTCAACACTGTCCTCCTCAGAATCCAATGCTTCTAAATATTCTTCCTCCTCTTTATTATCCGATTGCTTAATAACTCTTATATCTCATGCAATCAGGATCTTCTTTCCAACTAGTACCAGATACTGGTTTGTCCCCTCAGAGCCCACCACTATGCATCTTTCTCCATTATTCTCCCACTTGCTCCGCTTGGCTTTAGGAATATGGTGAAAGGCAGGTGTACCAAATGGAATAAGGTATGACAGACTAGACTATTGGTTGGTCCATAGCTTATAGGGTGTTGTATTCTTGGCTACAGTAGGGCTGCAGTTATAGAGGTATACAGCAGTGTGGATAACTTCTGCCCATAGGGTATCGGATAGCTGATGATCAAGGATCATTGCTTTGACTCTTTCAACCAAAGTACGGTTGGCGCGCTTACTGACTCCATTCTGTTCCGGCAAGTAAGGAGCTGTTTTCTCATGACCAATGCCAGAATCAGTAAGAAACTTAGCAAACTCATGACTTGTTTATTCTCCACCATTATCACTTCTCAGAGCTTTAATCTTCTGATTATTATAGTTCTCTACAAGAGCCTTATATTGCTTGAACTTAACAAATGTCTCAGACTTCTGCTGTAGCATATACACTGTAGTATATCTGGTGTAGTCATCGATAAATGGAAGATAATAGCGGGAGCTTGCTAGTGCGGCAGTTTTCATTGGTCCAGCAAGGTCAGTGTGGATAAGCTGAAGTGGTGCAGTAGTGATGCGAGTAGCAGGAGAGGAGTTTGGAGTCAAGGTTTACTTTGCAGTAATACTGCTAGGACAAGTAGGGTTGGTACGGTTACTGATGATAACTATCTCCGGATGGTCCTTGGCAAGTTGTTTGACTTTATCAAAGCTGATATGACCAAGGCGGCAGTGCCATTCCAATAGGGTACTATTTCTGACAACAGTTTGGGCCTGATTTGCCTCTATAGGTTCTGTAGCTGTTTGGAGAATATAGGCATTTTGTTCAAGCCTGCCGATACCATGGACTTTCTTTCCATGCATAATACTGACTGTATTATCAGGACCGAAGCTGACTATTCCCCCTGCAGCTTGAATGCAGCGGACGGACACAAGTCCACTGCTTCCCATTTCAGGCACATAAAAGACTCTCTTTAGGATGACAGGATTTTTGATCCCATGAACCACCAGACTCAAGAGGATATCTCCTTCTCCCACTGCTGTCATGGTAGCTCCATTTGCAATATGGATCAAGGTTTGGATAGGGATAAGGCTTTGAAACTGGGAGCGATCGGAAGTCATATGGTGAGTTGCCCTAGAATCCAAGACCCATTGCGACCGAGAAACATTTGCTAATTTTTTGTCCATCACAGTCCATGCCTAGGCAGATACACTCTCCAAGAGTGGTAAAGCACTATTAGCTCTATAGCTTTGGCCACTTCCACTACGCCTTCCACTTCTTCCTCTACCATACCAGTTCCTCCCTCTGTTAGCCTTGGGTTTCTTTGGACATTTATTTGCCCAATGTCCCTTTTCTTTGCAGTGGAAACATGTGTCTTTCCAGACAATTTCCTCTGTCCTACTTCCACCTCTCGTTCCGTTGTCTTTTCTCTTATCCTTTCCTCTACCAGCATAGAAGGCATTGGTTGCCTGACTCTCAGCATCGCCCTAGGTCAACTGCTGGTGCTCGAGGATAAGGCAGTCGCATATATCATCATAGGAGGTAGATTTATAGTCCGAGTTATTCCAACCCGAGGTTCTGTGTAGTTGGTAGGGCAACGGTAATTTCGATAGTAAAAGGTATTCTCTATCCTTTTCAGCTTGGACTTCTCCAGCAGCAGCTAACTCATGCAAGAGTCTTTCAAGATTGGAAATATAGTCAACAAGGTTATCTTTAAGATACTCTACCTTGGACAACTCTTCGCGCAGGGACCATATCCTAACCTGGTCTTTCACAGCATAGCGCTTTTCCAACATTTCCCATAACTGTTTTGGATCTCTCACCTCCGTATATAATTCGGGATAAGCACTGTCCAAAAGTCTGCCGAGCATTCCATGTGCCTTGGTGGCCTTTTCTCCCCAGGTGATCGCATCCTCGCTAGGTGCATTGGTATCTGTTTCCGGACATTCAGAGGTTCCAGTTACAATCAGCCAGTACTCCTTCTCTGCTAGAATATCTATAACAGCGAGCCTCCATTCCCTGTAGTTGGCAGCCTTAGAGAGAGGCTTAATACCCAGCGAAGCCAGAACAAGAACCACTTAGCCCGCCTTAGACATTTTTGAGGTAACTGGAAGGTGGGATAGGATTTTTAGAGACCTATAAACCAGTGGTGTGAATTTGGGCCGAATCTCAAATTTGACCTTCATAACTTTTCGGTGAAAGCGGAGTGGTGCACAGCGAGCGGGAGAGTCTAGGGCGCAAAGGCGGCAGCTTACATCCTATTTGCGATCGTAGAAATGCATATGTAAAGTAGTAACGACAACGGTCTCAAAACCTTTTAAGCGCCCACGATCATGGCCGGTTACTTGCCCGAAACGAAACTCCAAGGTATGCACAAAAGAGGAGTAAGTGAAAGATTTTCTCAGCTCGCTCTCTCTCTGTTTTGTCCACATACACTCTCAACTAACTAAGGGAAACACGACCATGATATATCCAACTATCTCAGTGATAGCGACACCGATCTTTTCTCATCCAAGTAGGTCCCCCAGTTCTCTTCACTGCTCTCTTACTAACAAAGGAGGAAAAAATATAACAAACACAGAAATAACACGGGGCGGCCTAAGGCCTCATGCCCGCTTCCCGGCTTCCTTCCGGTCGTTTAAGAAACAACAGGGACAAAAGAGCCTCTAGTAACAAAAGAACCTCCAGCGGCAAGTCTGCTTCTTCCTTCTGTGTCCGCATGCTAACAAAGAGCAGAAAGACAAACATCGGCATATGGCCACCATCCATATCACTCCCGCTTAGCTCCCGCTACTCTCCGCTTCCTTTCAAAGAACACCGCCGCTTTCTCTACTTCCTTCCAGCACCTCTTTCCCGCACCTCTTTCCCACACCTCTTTCCTACACCTCCTTCTACCCTTTGCATACCAATATAGGAAAGACAAAAGTACTCTGCAGCAAGTCACCCTCTCCTTGCGGACTCATTTCCGCTCTCAAAGAAAAGACAAAAGAACTAGCAATACCTTTTATCAACCTATGACCCCCATTCTCGTTACAATATCCCGTATTTCCCGCTTCCCTTCTCCACCTCTCTTATTACTAACTAAGAAAATAACAGAAAGACAAACCATGGCCTATGGTCTTTCTTCACATCGATGTAAACATATTTCCCGCTCTAGAATGCTTGATCGGAACGGCTCCAGTAGTGGAAGAACTGTCCACAGCAAACTGCGAACAAACGGGGTGCGGCAGACAAAAGACGGGCTGCGGAATATTAACTGCTTCTTTCATGCGATGGGGCCAACCGTGAACAAATAGCACAGAATAGATGGAGGACTAAGGACGCTGGATAGAGTCTGGTAGACTGTGGACTGTGGATGGTAGATGGTGGATAGTGGATAGTGGATAGTGGATGGTAGGGTGGTGAATTGTGGACGGAGGACTGTGGACGGAAAACGGTTGACAGAGGACAAAAGACGGTGGACGGTGGAAGACCGTGGACAGTGGAAGGTGGTGGATGGTGGACTATAGAATGCAGAATGTAATGATAGATAATATAGGAAGCATGCCAAGTAGCATACGGGATTTTGTTAAGGGTAGCCGATTCTAAGGTCAAGCGAATCAGGCTAGGCTTAAGAAATTAAATCGTAGACGGAGATTGTCTAGGAAGGCTCAAGATTTCAAGGTAGAACGTATGATATTGATAAGATCTCTTCTCCGTTGCTTCCTTATGGCTAAAGCTCGGGAGGCACTTCGATATTTATATCCCGCGTCTGAGTGTTCGCGGACTACATCCGTTCTCCATTCAACCAAGTATCTACTAACAATTTTCACAACAAAATCCAACAGCGAACCCCCATGACCCTGAAAGTTTTTTCCCCCGCACAGCTAATGGCGTGATCAGAGCTCTTCTTTCTCCGAGGGTGTTCACACCTTCTCGGTAAGAGATAACAGCCGTCGTCCTGCTGTTCAAACTATGGCCGTCCAGTTTGGAACTTGCCAATAGTTTCTTAGAACACCAAGGGGCCAACTTGGTTGTGGACCAATACGGCTTCGTTCCGGTTCACGCGGTCTTGCCGCTAGCTTTCAAGATGACTAGTCTTTGACGATCGGTCCAATACCAATTCGTGCTGGACTGCCTCTCCTTATCGACATGTTCCGATAGGCTTGCTTGCCTATGATAGGCATTCATTTGGGGTTCAGTACTATTCTCTACGGAATAGCCCGAATACCACTCCCTCCTAGGCTTCCGGACGTTGTTTTGGTCACTTGACTTCAGTGGGAGGTAGCTCTGCGAGTTCTTGACGAAATCGCTTGGTTCTTTTTCCCAGACGTAGCCAGAGATGCCCTCTTATATACCCTGCGGACAGGGTCCGGTCGGACAGACGGCGACGACGTATACGGGGTTACGAGAAAGGTTCCAATATTTCTTCTTTCTATGATTGCGAGCAACTGCACAAGGCGCCAGTGCTGTCGTCCGGGGCCAACGTCGGGGCCGGAGGGGGGTATTAGGCTGTGTAGTTTCAGGCCCAGAGCTCTCAAGCTGCTCTTCTGGGCCCTCATGGGAGTTATGTGCCTAACACGAGCTCCCTCCTGCAAAGGTTCGTCTCGAACCGTTTGGTCGGTTCTCTGGTTACCCAGCCTTCTGTTTTTCCCTAACAAACGAAATATATAATACAAAGTATACTTTTTTGAACTCAACTTGGTAGGGTGAAAAACACAATGCGTTTGCTTGTCCACACTAGGAAAACCTCTCCCTTGTTATTCAACATCTGCCCGCTTTGGCATATCTGGATTTTCCCTATGAAATTCCTCCCCTAAATCCTTTGCCCGCTCTAAATGCTCCGGTGGTTCCCATGTGTTCTCGTCTTCTGAACACCCTGTCCACTTCACAAAATATCGTAGTTCGCGCATTTGTCGATTTCGACCGCGAACCCTTCTAGTGTAAGAGATTATTTCAATCTTCACTATCCTTTCGATTTCCCATTCTAAGTCCGCATCTATTTCTTCCGGCTCTCTGGGTGGTTGTTCCCGGGCCGGTCGTTTCGATATGCGGTATGGTTCCAACAGTGATACATGGAATATCGGATGTATCTTCTAACGTGGCGATATTTCCAGTTTGAAACCGCGTTCTCCTCTCTTTTCCAATACCTTAAAAGGGCCATAGAGTTTGGGACTAAGTTTCTTTGATGGTCGCTTAGTGCGGATATTTCGTGCGTTGAGCATAACCTGATCCCCGATTTTTATGTCAGGTTGTTGTTTTGCTTTGCGATCGTAATATCTGCTCATGTTTTCCCGTGTTTGCTCTAAGGCCTCTCTGGCTTGTTGATGGATCGTTTGCATCTAGTGGGCATAGATTCCTGCTCCAGGATTTTGGGCTTCGCGTTCTTTCATCCATTCTGTTTGTGGGTGGAACCCATAGTTGGCATAAAATGGGTACATGCCATGTGCGTTTGTGACTGAGTTATTGTAGGCATGCTCGGCCAACGGCAACAGCTGATAACAGTCCTCCTGATCGTAATTGACAAAGTTTCTTAGGTATCCTTCCAGCACTTGGTTGGTCCTTTCAGTTTGTCCGTCAGTTTGCGGATGGTATGCTGTAGACATTTTTCGTTTTATTCCCAGACTTTTACAAAGCGATTCCCAGAATTCTCCCGTGAATTTTGCGTCCATGTCTGAGATAATTTCTGCCTGAAGTCCATGTAGCTTCCAGACTTCTTGCAGAAATACATTCGCAACATCTTTAGCCGTTGCGTTGTTTTCCAACCCTATAAAGTGAGCCATCTTTGTAAATCGATCAACAACTACCATAATTTGAGTTCTTCCTTGTGATTCTGGTAGTTGTGTGATGAAGTCTGTCGATATTGATGACCAGGCTGCGAACGGGACTTCTAGGGGCTGCAGTAGACCGAACCGCGCATGTCGTGGGGATTTATTATGTTAACATTTATCGCATGACCGTACGTAGTCATTTATCCATGCTGTCAGTCCTTTCCAATAAAAGTCCCTGGTAACAATTTCCAGAGTCTTCTCCTGTCCAAAGTGTCCAGCTACCTTGGAGTCGTGGCAGCCTTTGGCTATAGTTGTCTGCAGCTGTTCGTTGTCTGGAATGTATAAGCGATTCTTATAGTATATCAGTCCTTCCATTACTGCCCAGTGACTTGGTAATGGTTTGCCCTCATTTGTTAACGTTTCCAAAACTTGCTTGCGTTCCTGCCAGTCTTGATCGTCCTCTCCTGCCTCTTTGATGGTTTTTAATAATGTTTGGTCGTATTTCCTAATATCGACCTTGGATATTATAGCATTAGACATTAGGAGTATTCCTTTGTCTTGTTTTGCTTGAAAGTCTGTTTTATCAAGAAACTCATTTTCGGCCTGGTCCGCTTGCAAGTATGCAAACACTACCTGGGTCTTTGTTGCAGCTGATTGTCTGGGTGATACATCCGTGCTTCCAAATCCGCCCTTGCCCCTGACAGTTTCAGCTAGTCTGTCAACTTCTATTGCTTTGGCCATATGTATGTTCTCAATGATCATTTGTGCCATTCGGTCCCCTTTGCGAACCTGGCAATCTTGGTTTCCATGATTCATTATGATAACCTTGACTTCTCCAGTGTAATCAGCATCGATTACTCCTCCGCCAATGCTGATCCCGTATCTGGCGGCCATTCCACTGCGCGGTGCTAAGCGCGCGTATGTTCCCAGTGGCAGTCCAACGGCAATTCCTGTTTCTACCAGCCGTTGCCCTTGGGCTGGAATTATGAAATCCTGTAATGCATACAAGTCATGTCCAGCGGCTAGTCGGGACCCTTTCGTAGGCATCCGTGTTTTTGGAGTTAGCAACTTTATTCGCAAGGAACCAGTAGTCTCTGTGCCACCTAGTTCTTCCTTTCTTTCTGGTTGGCCTAAATGCACCAGTGTGATTTGGAAGTGAGAAGGCTTGAGTATTGATTGTTCGCTATGCGCAGCGCCCTCCTCAGGACAGTACTCCGGCCGTCGGCTCAATGCATCAGGCTTTCCTCCGCGTTTACCTGGTCGATACACAATTTTGAAATTGTAGTTCGCCAGTTGTTGTGCCTACCGTATTTGCCGCGGATTGCATACTTTGGTCATAAGGAAATTTTGCAGGTTTTGGTGCTCAGTGTAGACCGTCACCGGTTTTTCTGTCCCCACCAAGTATTGTTTCCACTCTTTGAATGCTTCTAGGATCGCTAGAAGCTCTTTATCATGGATCTCATAATTTCGTTCGGCGGGGCTCAGCTTTCGTGAGTGGAAAGCTACAGGATGTAGCTTTTTGTCCTTAAACTGTGAGAGGACACACCCATGTGCAAAATCGCTCGCATCGGTGTCCACAATGGTTTCTCTGTCTGGGTAGAAATGACAGAGTATTGGGGCAGAGATGAATCTTCGTTTCAGTTCCTCAAATGCCCCATCTTGTTCTGGTCCCCAGCTGAATTTCCTGGGGTTGCCCTTCAACGTTTCGGTAATTGGTTTGCAGATTTTGGAGATATCTTTAATGAAACGTCGGTAAAAATTGGCAAAGCCAATGAATATTTGCACCTCTTTAACAGACCTTGTGCCTTCCAATTTTTTATGCTCTCAACCTTTCTTTCACTCATGGTGACTCCGTCGATTGCCACAATATAGCCCAAAAACTCCACTGTTTTTACGTGGAAGACCGACTTGGTGGTTGATACCGCTAGATCGTATTCTTCCAAACGAGAGAGTACCGTTTTTACCAGGTCGACATGCTCTTTCTCTGTCTTGGAATATATCTGGATATCGTCTAGGTAGACCACCACTCCATGATCTAAAAATTCACGTAGAATTTTATTCATCATGGCCTGGAAAGTGGCTGGCGCGTTTACCAGCCCGAATGGCATTACTTTGTATTCAAAGTGGCCGTATCAGGTCCGGAATGCGGTTTTCCACTCATCTCCCTCTTTTATCCTTAGGAGATGATAACCATCTTTTAAGTAGAGTTTGGTAAATATTTGGGCCCCAGCCATTCGGTCGCGGAGCTCGCTCATCAGGGGCAGTGGGTATTTGTTGGCCACCGTCAGCTTATTCAACTGTCGGTAGTCCACACAAAGCCTCATTGACCCGTCAGGTTTAGGAACAAATAAAATTGGAGCCCCGGTGGGAGATTTGTTTTCCACGATTTCCCCCTGATCCTGCATTTTCTGCAGGTAATTACTAAGCAAGTCCAGCTGGTGGGCTGACATGGGATATATCGGACCCCAGGGCGGTACCGCACTGGGTATTAAGTCAATTGCGTGGTCAAAGGTTCTTCTTCCGGCTAGTTTCTCTGCTGTTTCTGGTGCAAAAACCCTCTTGAATTCCTGATATTCCTTAGGTATTTGCGGAATCTCTTTTTGCTCAAGAGCGGGTGCCATTTCAATTCTTCCAATGTATCGTGCTTCTGGGTCGTATGACACGGTTTCGTCCCATACAAATGTCAAGTCTATGCCTTCATCATTAACATGACTTTGGCATTTCTCGTCTTTAAATGTCCATTTTTGCGCGTCCTCGATGTGCCTGATAGGATGTTCTGTATGCCACCATCCAAAAGGGATGATAAGGTCATATTTGCCAGCATTGGCAATTTCGCATGAAATGTGAGATCGGTGGTCATTTTCCCCGATCTCCAACAGAATTGGGTGTGTGTAGTGTTTTCCCCCATTTGCTGCTGTGGTTCCTTCAAAGGTGTAAATGTCCAAGCTATTTGTACGCGTGTGGTAAGGTAGGCGATGTTTATTTACCAGCTCTTGGTTAATTAGGAATATATTAGGCCCCGAGTCTAATAGTACACGAATTTGTATTCGTTCTCCATTTGCTTCGATGGTTGCCC
>QFET01003281.1:0-20145 GCA_003316355.1 Tuber calosporum
TGTTTGTTACCATGCCCGCACGGTTTCGGCTATTTAAGCCTCCTCAGACAAACTAAAATTTCCGTCTTTGGTGTACTGGTCAGCCCACTACTAGCGCTCTTTACCCCTTTCCGAAGGGTTCCCATACACCTGCCGTTTGCCCTTCTCAGCCCACGCTTTTGTTTCCACTGGAGCCGAACTCGTATCATTTTGACTAAATCAGCGTATTTTGGGCTCTGGGGATTCTTCACGCATCGCCTCGTTTACCTTATGAGTCTATCGTGCCTATCCCGTCCACAAAGCCGGAGTCCAGGTTCGGGACGGATTTACACCGCTCCATTTAGCGTGTGAACTAGGTAGCCGTAGTTACTCATTCTCTTCCACTTCATTTTTCTTGATGTCTGGGATCCTGTTCCGTTTCTCCAACTATTCCGTTATCCAGCTGACCTGTAATATATTTTGTTCCTGGAAGGCTTCTCACGATCCAGGCTAGACTTATTTCCCCTTCTCATTCTTGAGAAGTCCTTAGTCAGCGCTGGTCTGTCCACTCTTCCTTGGATCTCTTGTAAGGATTTAGGGCTTTAGATGGATGCGGGTTTAGTTGACCGTCTTCAGTACTGAGGTCCGATATGCATCAAATGTGACGCTCCGCTTTCTTATTTTTGAGTTTGAGGATCCCGAAGTTAGGCTCGGTCTACCACGAGCCGCCGTCCAAGTTAATCGCTTCTTGCTCGCCTGTCATTCTTAGGTCTGCGATACTCCCGTAGGTCTGGATTGCTTTTCGTGACTCTCGCTTTGGGTTTGAGTTTCCCACGGAGAAGCGCGGAATACCTGCTAGTAGGACCTTGCAGAGGTTGAGCCCCCTTGTGGTTTTCGATTTCGGTAAGAGGTCCGTGACCGAGTACCCGGTCGCCGTCACTGCCGGTGCCTTGAAACTACTTAAGTTTCGTCCATGTCGTCCAGTTCCCATATTCTGGGCCGGTTGACCTGGTTCACCCGTGGTGCGGGTGTTATTTGCCCCTTGGGCCTGTGTGTAGCCTGGGGTCTTCGAAATGGGGGGCTTTGAGTTCCCCGTTGTTGTCCAATAACGGATACTTGGGCCTGCTTCCGACAGTACTTCTAAGTATGGTTAGCCAATATGCATTGTGTGCATTGAATGGCTTTTTTCCGATCTTCTATTTTTTCTTTAGGTATTCCTTTATGAGCTTCAATCCAATTTGTGTGCTCAACCTTTCCTTCAGCGGGGGCTTTTTTCCCTTTTTCTGCTGGTTTTTTCAACTTGTGGGCCGCCTTTTCAGCTGCCGTATAGGTTTTGCGTTTTTTATTTCCCGCAGTGGTCTTGCTAGGTTTGGATTCCTCCTCCAACCGTTTTCTTTTCTGGGAGTCACTTTTTCCCTAGTCGTTTTTTCTGAATAGCCCTTGCTCTTCTTTGAACGATTCTTCCGCTTTCGTAACCCTGCGGACTGCCTTGATCCAGTCGCTATCCAAGTCATGATTCTCATGTGATAGCGTACGCATGGCCCCAATAGGAAGTTGCCGCTGATTTATGGTTCTCCAAGCGATGCCCGATACTTCTGCCTCGATGTGGTGGTTTTCTATGGTAAGGAGATACTTCTCTATGTCCTCTGTATACCTAACCCTCTCCATCTCGGCTAAGGCTTTCTTTGCCTTATGCCGTACTGAGAATCGTTCTGTAACTTCAGCTCGGAACGTAATCTAAAAATCATAACCCTCATGTTTAGGAAATCCGAGGTCCCCTGTCATTTTCTTGCGGTAAGTAATGGCGAAAGGGGCCACCTCAGTTCCTTCCATTCTTCCCAACGCATATTTGATGCGTTCTGCATCGTCTTCCCATTGCCATGGGTTTCTCCCAAAGTAGTCCTCACAATTTAGTAACCATACTCGCACATCCTGAGTAGGTTTGTTTTCAAACTTGAAAGGTGGATCCGCTTGCCGGCAGTTGGTCCTTGACAATGCTTGCCCCAATCGGTCGACCCATGTGTCAGCTTCGGATTCGATTTTTCGACCCGGTAAGGGTCTTCGTGATGGCACACCCCTCGTTTAGAGGGACCACCTTCGTGTTCCGAGCCTGGGTCATCGTCTCCTTGATTGGGTGCATTCGCTGGAGGAGGTGGTGGTGGTGCTTTCCCCCCACTATTGTTTCCATCTCCACGATCCAGTCCCTTTCCTTTGTCTCTACTGGGAATAAACCGGAACTCTTTTCTTCCATCAGCGGTTGTCCGTTTCTCCAAACCCGGATTTTGCACCGGCTGTGGTGCCACTGTTTCCCACACACTTGATGGGTTCCTTGCAACTTGTAGTTGCACTAAAGTTTCGTTCATCCGAGTCAACATTCGGTTTAGTTGATCAGATGCTGCATTCTGTCTGGCCACATAGGCCTCTCTCTCTGTCCGTTCTTGTTCTAGGCGTTGGTGAAGTTCTCGTAACTCCTGTCTGGTCCGCCCATGGTCCTTTTGTGCGGCTACTTGTCTTTGCAGGAGCTCGGCTTTTTGCTTAGCCAAAGCCTGTTCCAGCTGACGATCACGATCCAGCGACTCTTGTCCTGTTGCACTAATGTTAGCATGCAGTTGGGTACTTACCGCTTCTTGGTGTGTAGCCCGTTCTTTCTGCGCTCGCAACTTTTCCTCCAACCATTTGGTGGTTGCATTTTGAAGTGCAGCGGTTTCTGTTGCTAACATTTCAAGTCCCGAATTTACTTGTTTCAACTCTGCACCAATTATTTGTTCCCCACGGGTAATTCTTCGGCATGGTGCTGGAGTTGGTTTGCCTGATCCTGAGCTTGACTAGATAGTTCACGGTAGGCCAAATGCTGCATATCAACCGATTCCTGGAGGGTACGGTCGAAGTATCCCATTGCCTGGCTGATGCGTTCAGCTAGTTTTTCCATAGCTGCATTCCTGGCGTCGGGGGGACGAGGGGTGCTTGATCGAGTAGCAGGGGCCGATTTTCGGACCCCACTTGGCTGTGAGAGGTGGTGGAGTGCCAGAGGTGACCTGGAGCGTCCAGGTGCGTGGTCGCTTCCCACCAGAGAAACTTCATCTATGTCGGTCATGGCCTTGTCCGTGTCGACAGTCAATTGTCGAGCCATTGTCGCCTTTTCATGGGAATTGTGGTGTCTGCCAAATCCCCAAATTGAAGGTGTAAAGGAAATATTGAAGGAGAAAGAACTGGAGGTTCCGCTTTCCTAACTGTCGTATTCGACGAAAGGGTGCCACCGGAAGGATGGGCCGTAAAATTCTTTATAGATTTCTGCGAAATCTTGGGGGGTCGGAATGAGTTTAGGATCGGTTAACCAGGAGGGTTCGTAGGGATATGGTAGAAATTCGATCTCCGGAAGGGAGTCGTACAGGAGGGTTTCGATAGATGTGACAAAGTTTGGTAGACGAGGTTCAAGAATCGACTTGTCACGAAGGGTGGAATCAGCTATGAGCTGGTGTGATTCCAGAGGTATGACTTCGAGATATCCGATAGTCATGTATTGAGCCTTGGTAACAAGGAGAAATATCAATATACTGTTAAGGGTAGCCGATTCTAAGGTCAAGCGAATCAGGCTAGGCTTAAGAAATCAAATCGTAGACGGAGATTGTCTAGGAAGGCTCAAGATTTCAAGGTAGAACGTATGATATTGATAAGATCTCTTCTCCGTTGCTTCCTTATGGCTAAAGCGCGGGATGCACTTCGATATTTATATCCCGCGTCTGATTGTTCGCGGACTATATCCGTTCTCCATACAACCAAGTATCTACTAACAATTTTCACAACAAAATCCAACAGCGAACCCCCTTAGACCCTGAAAGTTTTTTCCCCCGCACAGCTAATGGCGTGATCAGAGCTCTTCTTTCTCCGTGGGTGTTCACACCTTCTCGGTAAGAGATAACAGCCGTCGTCCTGCTGTTCAAACTATGGCCGTCCAGTTTGGAACTTGCCAATAGTTTCTTAGAACACCAAAGGGCCAACTTGGTTGTCGACCAATACGGCTTCGTTCCGGTTCACCCGGTCTTGCTGCTGGCTTTCAGGATGACTAGTCTTTGACGATCGGTCCAATACCAATAAGTGCTGGACTGCCTCTCCTTATCGACATGTTCCGATAGGCTTGCTTGCCTATGATAGGCATTCATTTGGGGTTCAGTACTATTCTCTACGGAATAGCCCGAATACCACTCCCTCCTAGGCCTCCGGACGTTGTTTTCGTCTCTTGACTTCAGTGGGAGGTAACTCCGCGTGTTCTTGACGAAATCGCTTGGTTCCTTTTCCCAGACGTAGCCAGAGATGCCCTCTTATATACCCTGCGGACAGGGTCCGGTCGGACGGACGGCGACGACGTATACTGGGTTACGAGAAAGGTTCCAATACTTCTTCTTTCTATGATTGCGAGCAACTGCACAAGGCGCCAGTGCTGTCGTCCGGGGCCAACGTCGGGGCCGGAGGGGGGTATTAGTCTGTGGAGTTTCAGGCCCAGAGCTCTCAAGGTGCTCTTCTGGGCCCTCATGGGAGTTATGTGCCTAAGAGATTTCCAACAGACTCCGTCCTGCTACAGGTGTGTATCTGTATCCATCCCAGTATTCGCGGATGATGTATGACATACGGTGGAGGCCAGGATAATATCTAGTTTCGCGTGGGCAGAGTTCAAGTGTTTCTCCCATTCCCTTGGCCGGCTGTACTTTCGCCGGCAGAATTGACATTTGTCAGGCATGGTGGGAGTCAGCTCAGTCTATCTCGACTTCGTGTGCAGTAGCTTGTAGGGTGTTTGGTGATGGCTTCAACGCATGTGGATCACGCCCTGATCATGTACTAGTCGTTGATGGGTTTAGTGTATTCATCACGTGGCGCCAGCTATTGTTTTCAAGATTTGAGACAGCGAACTTGATAATCATGTTCGTGAGTAGGCGTTTCATCCATCCAATTTGAATCAGATCAATCAAGTCATGGTAGAGTCATATCCTCGACAGTTAGGTTTGCGTATCCTTAGCCAATCTTGAAAATAATTCATACATCTTGCAAACACTAGAGATCTTGAATATCCGGCGGTTATATATAATGCGAATTGACCACCATAGAAGGGCCATACCAAGAATCATCACATATTCAAAATTTCTGCAACGAACACCGTATTCTCACAAGTCCTCTTGTATTGCAAATACTATCAGTTTCACACTCCGAAAATCAAACAATATGGCGCAAGATATCAACAACGTACAGTACATCTACATCCCAAATCTGGGAATGCAGCAGGCTCCGCCGGGTCAGGTGTATCATCTTCCACCTAATTCTCTCAGGGGGTAGTCGGCCACAGACGCAGTAACTATAGGGGTCGAGATATTTCGGTTCATAAGGTGTTCATAAGCATCCAGGACAATAATGCAGGCAAAGCGCTGTATGCGGCATGGCGGTATGCTATAACAGATCAGATGTTAGCAAGGAAACCAAATTATACGGACTTCAGGACTTTCCCTAACACAGATTTCCAGCCAATTGTCGCAGGTATGAGGAGATTGTGCCCTGTCTGCGATAGTCTCGCCACAGTATCAGCAGCGAATGACACGGCTGGTATGCGGGACATTGACCAGGCAGCCGTTCAACTGGTTAAGGATTGTGGAAGGAAGTTGACAACTACAATTGACAGGCTACGCCGGCATAATCTACATCTGCCAAACCAGCGAGTTCAGCCTGGGAATGTGACCGTTGTCATTCAGTTGCTGCCGCCGGGAGCTCAGTTGGGCCCTGCAAGAGCTGGCCCGCCGGCAGGTCCAGTTCCTCAAAATGCTCCCCCTGCCAACAACCCAGCATAAGCATCAATCGCACCTGCTCATCAGAAACTCCCCAGGCGAATATCCCACCAGCTCTCCTAGATAATAACCCATCGCAAGCACCGACTGTAGCTTCTCCGCAAATCGCTCCCCCGGCCAACAACCCAGCACAAGCACCAATTGCACCTGCTCAGCAAAACGCTCCCAAGGCGAATAACCCACCAGCTCCTCAAAACGCTCCCCCAGCTAATAACCCAGCACAAGCTCCAATCGCACCTGCTTATCAAAACGCTCCCTAAGCGAACAACCAACATGCTCTCCCGCCAAATATCCCTGGTACACCAGCACCAATAGTAGCTACTCCCCTGCCCAATAACCCAGTGCAAGAACCAATTGCACCAGTTCCCCAAAACGATCCCCTGGCGAATGACCCACCCGATTTCTGGCCAAATATCCCCGGTATGCCAGCACAAATAGGTGCTACTCCCCAAAACGCTCCTCCGGCCAATAACCCAGTGCTAGTACATATTGCCCAAAACAATCCCCAGGCGAATAACCAACCGCCTTTCTGGCCGAATATTCCGAGTACGCCAGCACGAATGGTAGCTGCTCCCCAAAACACTCCTCAAGCGGAAAACCCAGCACAAGCTCATATCGAAAAGCTCCCTCAGCTAACAACCCTGTGGTGGTACCGCTGATACCTGCTCTCACGGGAAATCACCTGATACCAATAGGTCAGTGCTTTTCAAAATAATCAGCGTGTTTTGGCTTTTGACTTACTCACTGAGGCAATATATATTGGAGCGCTCCACTGGGACATCCAGGTGCTGGGCGTATCGTTTGGATGCGACATCCAAGCAATTCATTCGCAGCCCGTCCTGATTATCGCATGACGTATTGGCGTTACCCTAATATCAACACGGTGGGCTTTGTAGAGCTAGTTTCCCCTGACATCCGCCACCTGTCTGCGGCAGTTTTGCGAACTATACTATATGCCAGTGACAGGGTTGGCTATGTACTTAGCGTGACTGGCTCGGCCAGCAATGCCCATGCGACCACCCTGTATTGCCAGTACGTTGGGTCAATTACACCTTCATCGGTAGTGATGAAATGGTAAGGACCTGGCTCCTGTCGAATTCTGTCCAGCAAGACGCACTCAATATCTCTGTCCATTGTCATCGTACTCCGACTCATGATTGGGCTGCCATGCCACCCTTGTCGTCAGACAGCTACCTTCGTGAAAGTGCTCTCGCGAATTGGGCCCGTCTAGTGGCAGCACAGATAGGCCAGATGCAGGGCTGCGCACCCCAGGCCCACGGCAGAGCTGAACCCGGGCCAGCTAAAGAAGCAAGTGAACCGCAAGAGGGAGATGCCTCTGGCGTTTTACTTGCAACATTACCCAGCGCATTGTCAAACGACTCCGGCGCATTCTCCGATGACTCCAGCGCGTCGTCAGATGTGTCTGATGCTGGCGATACATAAGAGGGCAGTATTGGTACATTGAAATCCCCCATTCGATATCTCCATGGACTCCCTAAGAATCGTATCCCCCTCTCCGTCTCATTAGTGAGTCGGCTGAATACACAACAGTCATTGGAGTTGAGGCAACTTCTGAGCCATGATTAAGGTGATATCGTACGGAAGCGTAGGGCTAAGTGCAAGAGACTGCATTCGAGTTTGGCTCCTGTGAGCCCGACCGACTGGACGGGGCATCGATCATTTGCCGTGTCGACCTAGACATATACTGTATTCGGGATTTTGTTTAGAATTTAGATTTCACAGTGTTCTTAGAGTCTATGAATAAATTGAATAGTGACTGTTGTTCTAATCAAGTTCGTTGGTAGGGAGGTTGCGTGCTTGATGAAATGTCCTGGCTAAGGCTTGGAAGACCCCAAGATACGCTGAGTGCTGCGACATCTCTTGGTGCCTGTACCTTTATGAGGCTTAAAAGCTTATTTCACGAAACGCGGTGGAAACATCAATTGAAACTCTGAACTGATCACAGGCAATCATTGAATTTTCTATCTTCCCTATCTTTATCCGTTCTAACTAGTGTATCCACCATGATACTGGTATCCCACTTCTGTGTGCAACATCGTGATACATCCTACTCAGCGTTGTTTACTTGTACAGTCGCGATGAGACTGTACACCATCCTTGGGCTAACAATTAGGAAACGCACACTTAGGGTCGACAACGTCTATATAAGGCCCCCTCCTACCCCTCCTTCCGCTCTTACGTTCCAACTCACCATACGTTCCTCTTCGCCCCCCCACCCCCAATTTGGCGCCACTTTCCGACATATCTACGTTAGCTTCAGTCCAAGATCCTCGTCGCTCAGTTAACCTATCATTAGACCTGCATAGCTTTTCCCCTTCTTTAAAAAATCATTTCAAAGGCCATCAACGTCCCAATGGCACCCACAGGCTCACTGAGACATCGGCTACAAAAGGGAAAGTAAGTAAACTTTGTCCATATATTCGTCAGGATTTTAATCTTTCTCCTGCTATTAGACGTCCAGCTGCGCAGGCCGCCAGGCCAGATATTCAGACTGGGAAACGAAGACAGACACTGCCGCATGCAGCATCCCGTCACGCGGGCGAGAGAGCGTAAGCAATCACGGAATACCCCCAATTCTCGGTCACAGGATATAGATCCAACTATCAACGTTTTATATGAGTATAGATCCGGATGAACGCTCCAACCTCCAGCCAGCCATCGAGGATTCCGGGTACATCAAACCAAAGCTCCACCCAGCTGTGAGAATCTGTTACGCTGACAATCAAAAACAAAACAGTAAGGCGTATAGAGACATTGCGTAAGCCAAATCGTGGTGTGGTTTCTTACACCCTTGCGCCCAATCATAGGTTTACACACCGTAGTGCAAGCAGATCAAGTCCTATATCGTAGCCCGCTCCCTATACCCCAGCCGCTTGACCGAATCCCTAGTGGATTCAATCATCGTTTTTGCACCCTCGCTTTCGCCCGTGAATCAACGTATTGAGCTGATTAAAAGCCAGCACCACGCAGAAGACGTCGAGGAGCTCGTCTGCCACCTGAAGATTTTGGTTAAAGACTGGGCCAAGAAACTCCAGGTGTCGAACGAGCGTCAAAATGCGTAGTGCGTCAGTGGTGTTGAGGTTGCAAAACCATTGAGTGAGTTTTGCGTATCAATTCTCTGTAACCCTCGTACTGACTCATTTTGATAGTGGCTCAATCTCATCAAGCCTCCCCTTATTGCCAACGGGCAGTAAGAATCCATATCGTTCGCCGAACGGGTGCCCTGGAAGGAGGTCATCCGTTCCTCGGCAACCCCTGGATTACCGGGGACTCAGACCAGGGAATCGCCTGGGGGGTCCTGGCTACACCGACCATGGACAACCTGCTGAGGGCGGTCAGAGGGCAGTGTGTGGAGGAGGAGATTGGATGCCCACGGTATCTGATCGGGGTGACTAGTGAGGGTGCCGTCAGGCTATGCCAGGCGCACGAAGAGCCTCTCCCACTCCAACAACTTATCTTCCTCAATAGAGATGATTACATTCGAGCGTGGCCCCTCACCAACAATGGCCAAGAACTCTTGGACCTCATAGTTCTCGAACCACGCAACGATCAAGGAGACGACAGAGACTAGGGAAACCAAACCCCCGAGCCAACCAATGGAAGATACCCATTTCTCAGGCGCAAGCTCTGGGAAGATACCGTGCAGGCCATGCAAGAGGAGGAGGAAGAGGAATGGCTAGAGGCCAAGGGGGACGCGGGATCTCAGGCGCCTCATGGCGCGGGGGTGATAGTTGTGGACGACGATGGCGTAAGTATCTAAACCTAACGAGCCTTTAGTTAACCTTATTATCAAAACACAATAACTAATAGCCAGCGCAGTATGAACAACCAAGAGCACAGTGCCCCTCGATGAGACAGAGGAATATCCCACGCCAAACGGAAGAGCCAGTACGCACTGAGCCATTTGCCACTGACGACGTAAGTACCAAAACCTGACCAGCTCTCAGTCAACATTAGGATCAAAGCACGATAACCTACTGCTTGTATAGGACGAGGAACCGGGGGCGCCGGGTTCCTCGATGCGACAGGGGAATATTCCGCGACAAACTGAGGAGCCGGCAAGTTCTGAACTGATTGCCCCGCCGTCGAGGGAGTCCGCCTCCTGGCCTTCTGAGCCCTCTGATGGTGAGATACTCCGAGACATCCTGGAAGTTATACTGGAGAAGCCCTGGCTCGTTCCGTACATGACAATTCCCAGGTCGGCACCTGTTTGGCGTCCAGGGCACGATGGTGCCCAGGACAGCTCCCCCGCCAGCCTGCCTGTGATTTACGAGGAATGCACTGACTCACCCCCCGCTGCTCCGATTGTAGCGCAGGTTCCCACAACTTCAGTGAGAATGACAGAGCAAGCAGCGATCATAACTGCTCCGCACGCACCCATAACAGTCTCTGCCCAGACTGAAACATCAGCTCCCGTGACGTCTCCGACACCAGGTACTTCTTCGGTGGCTTGTCCTCCAGGCACCCAAATACCATCACCCAAATTGAGCCGCTCACAAAGACGTGTGGCGAGTGGAAAAAATTTAGGATTTCCTAGTTTGTCTGGTATTTTTATTTCTATTGCTACTGTAGATCTGATTCCCCTTTGGGAATTTTCTGTTTGGGATGCCCTAGCCAGATGTAATAGTAATGATATCTTTGGGCGCCCCTCCTTAAGCTTCTCTCGTTTTCTGTGCCTGCTACATGATAGCCTTACGCCTCTTTACCTGAACGTCTGAGATTCTTTTCCCTGTATCCGGCACGTTACACATTCTCGTCCTTATCTAGGCTGGCATCCGCCGACCGTACTAATAAACTACCTAGCTTGCATAGTGTGAACTCAGATACCTAGGTATTCTGCCGCATTTATTCGACGTTTAGAGATCAGGTTCGATAACTCTAATCTGTTTTTAGCATACCAAGTATCTTGTTAACTTTCACGGCGTGAATACTTATGGCTACACCCTCTGGTAGAAAAAATCGGGAAATGGGGATCAGGCTTCTGGGGGTTTGATTGGAGCATTCAGAGTGCTTGAGCCAATTGAATAACCGTGTTTCTGACTTTTAATTTCCACATTCCTGATTTTTTCAACTGAAGGTTGAAGGCGTTGAGCGGTGTTGATTCGAGGTCCAGAGATAATGTTCATCCGTTTTTGGCGTGGCTAGTGTCTTGCTAGAATTAGTGTCGCTAACCGATACTCGTTGTGGCTAGATTTTGCCTAGCCTCCTGCACTTACGACTCCCCCATCTTGTCAAACCTTCTCATGGCAGAGTCGCGACGACTATCTTACTTAAGAATGTCTAGATCATGAACGAATTGTTGAGCAAGCAGAAAACCCCTTTTGGCTGGCGAATATTTTCTTTCAATGCCGAGTGACAGAGTGTGATTCCACCAACCACCCACAAGTCTAAGCGTATAAGACCTTACGCGTCCAGTGAACCAGGCCACAAACTCATCTTGGTGACACACAAGTTACATCCCATTGCTCTACATCCTGATTCCCATCATACCTAAGGTTCATCGACCGTCCTGCATCTTGCCATGAATAGACAGCCACAAGCCAATTCACATAGCCAGCCAACTCCCCGAGTGGGAAATCTGAACGGAGTCAGACGCGATGTCGTGCCCGATGCTACGCCATCAGTAAGATCCAGATCAGGAATGCAACAAAACAGATCCGACAGCTTGCTGAGTACAATACTGGACAGGCAGTTATCGCATCCAAACTCTTCATTACCAAACTCAACCCGAGCACCAGAAAGACCGCTGAAGCACCTTCAGAGAGATGCGTTACAGAGCACGACGTATATCGAACCGGGAACAGAACCTGACGCAATAGCACTAACGGAAACTGTTCGTCTAAGCGATGATTGCAGTAATGAGTATCAAAACTCCAGCAGATATGATCAAACTGAATCGGACACGGAGCCAGACGTAGAAGACAATGAAGACCTAAATGGCACTGGACCAGGGCCGAACCATTGTCCACGAAGAGGTGGTAGACGAACAAACAAACGCCTGTCGGCTGTACGAGTTATGACCACCTTCGGATTGTAGGAGGTGGCTCGTGCTAGGCGGACGCTAGCAGCTCAAGGACATATAATGCCCAATATTGTCTACACTCCTCCGGTGCTCCAGTCATCCAGTCTTGTACACTCTTCGTCCCCTTTGCCAACGTATTGAGCCGCTACGTCGCAAGTCAGAAGTTCGAGTCCAGTGGAAGAATCGACCACACGATGCCACAAACCCATCTGGCCGGATACCCACTCCCAGCTTAATACAGTGACAGGAGTAGAGGCGGCTATTGTAACGCGGGCCAAGGCTCTCATTATCAGGTACACCCTGTTTGATGACCCACTCCCAAGCGTAGTTACTTTGACGTCGCAGGTACACCGAGTATGGCTTGAAGCTCTCCATGAGATATCGAATGTAGGACATATTGCAGCATCGGAGGAAAACATAAAAGTTGTAAGTGTACCCAAATCCCGAGGCACGACGCCTGGCGACGTTGGGTGTATTACTAACTTTGAAAGATACGCAGTAGACATTCCTGAGTAAGATCCCAATTTGTTTACTACATAAAGAGATCGATTGAAAAATTATATGATCTCCCCAGTGATCCCACGGCGATTGCGCGCATGGTAGACTACCGCTAGAAAAGGATAGATTTATGTACTCCCTGAGCAGATATGAGGTTGGTGTAACCTGGTACACAAACTGAGCATTCCAGATATTAACTGGCATTGAACTCGACTCTGATATTAAGGTTTTGATACAGGGCCCCCCAGATTGCAGAGGCCATTTGGGGAAAGTACTTCGCGGGCAAGAAAATGTGTGGGATCGGCGAACCTGATTTTCTCGGGCATGTCAACGGCACCATCATTTGCCTAACGTATGTGATACATTGCCATAGCTTGCGAGCATGGCAAAACAAGAGTATTTACCGAACCACCCAAGTTAAAACCTGACGCAGAGGCAGGTGAGTCAGAACCCAAATCCTGTTTGTTTTCTCCAGAGTGCTAATATGACTGGGGGCACGGAAGACTACTTTACCCACCAAAAACGGATGTGGGCCTCATGTCCAGGCTGGGTCCAGGCGATAATGGTCGACAAGATTTGCGAGACCATAAGGGCAAGGATGCAGAAGGCGTACGGTGTGCTGCAAGAGCGCCTCGAAGGGTATACTGACAATTGGACAGCAGTAGCTCCAGAACTACAGAACCAGACACCCAACCAGGCCCCGCAACGGGGAGCCCCCGGAAGTCAAACTGGTACTGACTCGCCAACTGAGGCTGCTGTAAGGCACCAGAATATCCGAAACAGTTCGCAGAATACCGACTTATCTTTGGACTTCAACCAGTCGTCGCCCACACGGTTTCTTAGCCTTCTTGACTCTGATCCGCTAAGTTAATATTTTGAAATGGAAGAAACTGGGGGGCTAACGATTGAAGGGGGGATGAGCACGACACCATTGCGACGTCTTTCACTCATCCTTGAAGAATTAGAGTCAATGCAAGAACGAATTAGAGTCAACGCAGGAGGGGACAAGTCACAGTTAGCGGGGATATTTGGAATAGGGGGACGATGGGAGAGCTTGTTTGAGTAATTAGGGAATGAAGTATGCGTAGAATAGTAGTAACAAATACTATTTGTTTGACAGAGATCATGATGCATTCCCACTTACGTGTAGGAGTGTATAGTCAATGTGTTAGGCACAAATGACTCCCAAGAGGATTACATGACTTTAAAGAAGGGACTGCATGAATCTGAACCTCCACAGGCAATTACCCCCCTGCGGCCCCGGCGTTCGCCCTGGGAGTCAACACTGGCAGCTTGTGCAGTTGCTCGTTTACTAAGAAAAACCCGAAATTGGAACACATCTTGTAACCACATATACGTCGCCGCCGTAATGGTCCAAGGGTATAAGGTCACGTGGTCCGTTTCGTGGTCACGTGTTCAACTCCTCGGTCCAGCAGGGTTTCTGGTTGAAAGAGATTTTTCTACCAATCGAGTTTGCATCTGCAAATCTTCCTGCAAGACGGTAACAATGCTCCGACGGAGGGATTATTGCCCGAGTTCCAAGAAGAGGACTCTGTCTTGAAATAACAGGTCAAACCGAAGAAATCAGTCGGTCGGTTAAATAGTTATGAGCGATATTATCCTATGAGCCTATCAGAAGACTGAAGACCCCGATGCATGGCGACATGAGCATTGATCACCTCATATATGGATAAAGGTCTACAGATCGGCAGACTCCCATTGGAGGATAGGACGCTATCATTACGCTAAATAGGCACAGTGACCGAAGACCAAAAGTGTGTGACGAAGTTCTCAGGGTCAAACATGGTTCGCACTTGGGAAACATACTAGAAAGGTCTTAGAAGTTGTGAAGCCGTCGGATCAAGGTCGCAGAGTATAAATACCTGGGCAGTCCCCGGCCTTAGATAGAGCATCCAGCAACGGAGAAGAGATCTTATCAATATCATAAATTTTACTCAAAAATCTTTACCTACGAGGCTTCCTAGACAATCTCCGTTTACGAAGAAAGATTTAAGCCTAGTCCGATTCGCTTGCCCTTAGAATCGGCTACCCTTAACAGTATATTGATATTTCTCCTTGTTACCAAGGCTCACTACATGACATTTGGACATCTCCAAGTCATACCTCAAGAATCACACTAGCTCATAGCTGATTCCACCCTCCTCGACGAGCTTCTGCTCGAACCTCGCCCCTCTTATTACACCTCCCCTTTCGTAGAATTACTTGAAAACTCACTTCTGGAGATTCAATTTTACATACCTGAAGAACCATACTGGTTCACTGATCCTCTACTCGTCCCTACCGAAAGGATTTCCAAAAAATCTACAAACATTTTTACGGACCCACCTTCCGGTGGAAACCGTTAGTTGACTACGACACCGAAGAAGAAGGAACCTCCAGTTCCTTCAGTATCATCAATTCCTCGTTCGTACCCTCGGCTTGGGGATTGGGAAGACATCCTAACTCACATTAAAAACAATGTCCTCACGACAAATAACCGTCGATACGGACAAGGCAAGGTCCGACATCGAAGAAGTATCACTGGTATGAAGTGATCATGCGCCTGGTCGCTCCAGGTCACCTTTGGCACTCCACCACCTTTCGCAGCCAAGTGGAGTCAGAGAGTCGGCCCCTGGAACTCGTTCAAGCACTCCCCGTCATCCCGACGCAAGAAATCCAGCTATGGAAAGATTAGCAGAACGTATAGGCTAGGTAATGAGCTACTTTGACCGTACCCTTCAGGAATCGGTTGATATGCAACATCTGGCCAACCATAAGCTATCTGGTCAAACTCTGGATCAGGCAAACCAACTCCAACACCATGCTCAACGGATAACCCGTGGGGAACAGATCATTGGCGAAGAGTTGAAGCAGGTCAATTCGGGACTTGAAATGTTAGCAACAGAAACCGCCGCACTGCAAGATGCAACCACCAAATGGTTGGAGGCAAAGTTGCGGGCGCAGGAAGAACGTGCTGTACACCATGAAGCGGTAAGTACCCAACTTCATGCTAACATTGGGACAACAGGACAAGAGTCGCTGAATTGAGACCGCCAGCTAGAACAGGCGTTGGCAAGGCAAAAAGCAGAACTCCTACAAAGACAAGTGGCCGCACAAAAAGAACATGAGCAGACCCGTGAGGAATTACGAGAACTGCACCAGTGACTTCTATAAGAACGGTCAGAAAGGGAAGCCTATGTGATATGGCAGAATGCTGGATCCGAACAACTAAATCGAATGTTGACTCGGATGAATGAAACTTTGGTGCAACTACAAGTTGCGAGCAACCCACCAAGCGTGTGGGAAACAGTGGCACCACAGCCAGTGGAAAATCCGGGCTTGGTAAAAGGAACCACGGCCGATAGCGGACAAGAGTTCCAGTTCATTCCCCGAAGAGATAAGGGAAAAGCCGTGGATCGAGGGGATGGAAACGGAAATGGCGGAAAGGAACAACTACTGCCCGCCCCGGCGAATGCACCCAACCCAGGAGATGATGACCCTAGGTCTGAAGACGGAGGTGGCCCCTCACGACAAGGTGGTATGCCATGACGTAGACCCTTGCCTGCGGGTAAGTTCGAATACGAAGCGGACGCATGGGTCGACCGACTAGGGCAACCATTATCCAGAACCAACAACAGACAAGCGGATCCACCGTTCAAATTCGAAAATAAGCCTACTCAGGATGTGAGAGTATGGCTACTAAATTGCGAGGACAACTTTGGGAGAAGCCCATGGCAATGGGAAAACGATGAAGAACGCATCAAGTATTCATTAGGAAGAATGGAAGGAACCGAAGTGGCCCCCTTCTCGATAACCTATCGTAAGAAAATGAGTGGGGACCTCGGATTTCCCAAACATTAGGATTATGATTTCTGGATCACTTTCCCGGCCGAAGTTACAGAACGATTCTCGGTACTACACAAGGCACAAAAAGGCTTAGCCGAAATGGAGAAGGTTAGGTATACAGGGGACATAGAAAAGTATCTCCTAACCATGGAAAACCACAACATCGAGGCAGAAGTATCTGGCATCGCTTGCAGAACCATAATTCAGTGGCAACTTCCTATCAAGGCCATGCATACGCTATCACAAGAAAATCATGATTTGGATAGCGAGTGGATAAAAGATGTCCACAGGGTTACTAAAGAGGAAGAATCGTTCAAGGAACAACAAGGGCTTTTCCGGAAAAACGACCAAGGAAAGAGTGACTTCCAGAAAAGAAAGCGAGAGGAGGAATCAATATCTAGCAAGACCAATGCTGGAAATAAGAAACTAAAAACCTATACGGCAGCTGAAAAGGCTGCCTACAAATTGAAAAAACAAGCGGAAAAAGGGAAAAAAGCCCCCGCTGAAGGAAAGGTTGAGCATACAAATTGGGTTGAAGCTCATAAAGGAATTCCTAAGGACAAAATTGAAGAACGAAAGAAAGCCAACCAATGCACCCGTGGCACGTTGGCCAACCATACTTGGAAGTTCTGCAGGAAACAGGCCCAAGTATCGGTTATAGGACAGAAAAGGGGAAATTTCAAACCCGAATATCGACGACCCCAGATAACAAAGGGGCAACCAGAACCCACGACCAGGGTTAACCAAGTCTACCACCCTAGGATTTGGGAACTGGACGACATGGATGAAACTTAAAAAAGGTTTCCAGCACCGGCAGCGACAGCGACCGGGTACTCGGTTATGGACCCCTTACCGAGACCGAAAACAAGGGGGCTCGACCTCTGCAAGGTCCTACTAGCAGGTATTCCGCGCCTGTCCGTGGGAAACTGAAAACAAAAGCGACAGTCACGAAAAGCAATCCAGACCTACGGGAGTATCGCAGACCTAAGAATGACAGGGGGAGCAAGAAGCGATTAACTTGGACGGCAGCTCGTAGTAGTCCGGGACTAACTCTGGGAACCTGAAACTCAAAAAGAAGAAAGCGTAGGGCCACATTTGGTGTATATCAGACATCAGTACGGAAGACGGTAAACTAGACCCGCATCTTTATAATGCCCTAAATCCTTACAAGAGATCCAAGGAAGAGTGGACAGACCAGCGCTAACTAGGGACTCCTTAAGAATGATAAGGGGAAATCAGTCTAGCCTGGATCGTGAGAAGCCTTCCAGGAACGAAATATATTACAGGTCGGCTGGACAAAGGCATATTAGGAGAAACAGAACTGGATCCCGGACATCAAGAAAAATGAAGTGGAAGAGAAAGAGTAACTACGGCTACGTAGTCCACATGCTAAATAGAGCGGGGTAAATCTGTCCCGAACCTGGACTCAGGCTTTGTGGAAAGGATAGGTACGATAGACTCATGGGGTAAAACGAGGCGATGGGTGAAGAATCCTCAGAGCCCAAATACACTGATAGAGTCAAAACGATACGAGTACAGCTCCAGTGAAGACAAAAGCGTGGAATGAGAAGGGCAAATGGCAGGTATATGGAACCCTTAAGCAAGGGGTAAAGACCGCTAGTAGTAGGCTGCCCAGTACACCAAAGACAGAGATTATAGTTTGTCGGAGGAGGGTAAAATAGCCGAAACCGTGCGGGCATGGTAACAAACACCCTAAGTTACCACAACAACGAAAATGTCATACAAAAAACCTGCCCAGGCCCCTAGCGGCCCTAATAAAAGAAATAAAATTGAAGCACCTGCCCCGCCCTATTATTCATGCCCAGTAGGCAAAGCAACAATTGAAGCCAATGGCGAACGGATCCCGATTCGCGTTCTATTAGACACAGGGTCTAATATATTCCTTATTAACCAAGAACTGGTCAATAAACATCGCCTACCATATCACACACGCACAAATAGCTTGGACATTTACACCTTTGAAGGAACCACAGCAGCAAGTGGGGGAAAACACTACACACATCCTATTCTCTTGAACATCGGGAACAACACACACCGATCTCACATCTCTTGCGAAATTGCCAATGCTGGCAAATATAACCTTATCATCCCATTTGGATAGTGCCATACAGAACACCGCATAAGGCATATCAAGGATGCGCAAAAATGGACATTTAAAGATGAGAAATGCCAAAGTCATGTTAATGATAAAGGCATAGACTTGACATTCGAATGGGACGAGACCGTGGCATACGACCCACAAGCAAGATATATTGGAAGAATGGAAATAGCCCCTACTCCAGTGCCAAAAAAGATCCTGCAAATACCTCCAGAATACCATGAATTCAAAAGGGTTTTTGCACCAGAAACGGCAGAGAAACTAGCCAGAGGAAGAACGTTTGACCACGCCATTGACTTGATACCCAGCACGGTACTGCCGTGCGGCCTGATATATCCTATGTCAGCCTACCAGCTGGATTTACTTAGCAAATACCTGCAGAAAATGCAGGACCAAGGGAAAATCATGGAAAGCAAATCTCCTGCTGGTGCTCCAATTTGTTTGTCCCTAAACCTGAGGGTTCAATGAGGCTATGTGTGGACTACCGACAGTTGAATAAGCTGACGGTGGCCAACAAATACCCGCTACCCCTAATGAGCGAGCTCCGCAACCGGGTGGCAGGGGCCCAAATATTCACAAAGCTTGACTTAAAAGATGGCTATCACCTCCTAAGGATAAAGGAAGGAGATGAGTGGAAAACTGCATTCCGGACCCGATACAGCCACTTTGAATACAAAGTAATGCCGTTCGGGCTGGTAAACGCGCAGGTCACATTCCAGGCCATGATGAACAAAATTCTACATGAACTTTTGGATCATGGAGTGGTGGTCTACCTAGACGACATCCTAATTTACTCCAAGACAGAGAAAGAACATGTCGACTTGGTCAAGAAGGTACTCTCTCGCGTGGAAGAATATGATCTAGCGGTGTCAACCACCAAGTCAGTTTTTCACATTGATACAGTGGAGTTTTTGGGGTATATTGTGGCAATTGATGGAGTCACCATGAGTGAAAGAAAGGCTGAAAGCATAAAAAATTGGAAGGCACCAAGGTCGGTCAAGGAGGTGCAATTATTCATTGTCTTTGCCAATTTTTACCGACGTTTCATTAAGGATTTCTCAAAAATCTGCAAACCAATAACCGAAACGTTAAAGGACGATCCCAGAAGATTCAGCAGGGGGGCGGAACAAGACGGGGCGTTTGAAGAACTTGAGAAAAGATTCATCTCCTCCCCCATACGCTGCCACTTCTACCCCGACAGAGAAACAATTGTGGAAACAGATGCTAGCGACTCTGCACTAGGCTGTGTCCCTCAAAGTTTAAGGACAAAAAGCTACATCCGGTGGCTTTCCACTTGCGATAGCTGAGCCCAGCTGAGCGAAACTATGAGATCCATGATAAGGAACTATTGGCGATTCTGGAAGCATTTAAAGAGTGGAAACAGTATCTGGTCAGAACAGAGAAACCAGTGACTGTCTACACTGATCACCAGAACCTGCAGAACTTCCTTACGACTAAGGTATGGAATCCGCGGCAAATACGATAGGCGCAGCAACTAGCGAACTACAATTTCAAGATTGTCTACCCACCGGGAAAACGAGGCGGAAAGCCAGATGCCCTAAGCCGACGGCCGGAGTACCGTCCAGAGGAGGGATCTGCGCACAGCGAACAGTCAATACTCAAGCCTTCTCACTTCCAAATCACACTGGTGCACTTAAATCTCCCAGAGAGGGAGGAAAGAATAAAGGCCACAGAGTCTACTGATTTGTTGCGAATAAAATTGCTAACTCCAAAGGCACAAATACCTACAAAAGGGTCCCGACTCGCAGCCTGACACGACCTGTACGCACTATATGTTAAGGGTAGCCGATTCTAAGGTCAAGCGAATCAGGCTAGGCTTAAGAAATCAAATC
>QFET01003283.1:0-16936 GCA_003316355.1 Tuber calosporum
TGAAATCTTTCCTGCAAGAGCTGAGGCTCTGGAAACCCGCAGCCACTATCATTACCGGTGAGTATACAGCTACCGGAATCCTGTGGCCCTGCCGGAGTCCTGGAGAGCCTGGGGCTTTCCCACAACACTGCCTCTAACCTACCGCCGGTATACATGACCTGTTCCTTCCCTTGGAACTCCTAGGGCACAATCCTGCCGATCCTACAAAGCATACAGTAATGAGGGCGCCGGAATCTAGACATTCCGGTAGGGAAATCAAATACAAAAGAAAGCAAATCAAATGAATGTAATCTGACAAAGGAAAGGCTAACGAGAGTGGGAATAGAGGTACCGGAACATGTACACATGTTACAACTTCTAACTTCTATATTTTAATACGCTTTCAACAATTTCCTTCTCTCAATCCTAGGTGCGAGAACCGTTTGACCCAGAAAATGTTTCCCCCCCCTGCTTATCGACATGCTAGAGGTCCTTTTATTCCCTAGTGGTGTCAACCATTTATCAGTCAGAGATGTCGTTCCTCGTCCTGCCGCTTAAACTTGTGTAGTCCATCATGGATATTACTAATAGTTTCTTCGAACTCCAAGTAGGCAACTTGGCTGGTGACACATCTGAATACTGCCGGCTTTCCCATTGTCTTGCAGATGGCTTTCAGGATGACCTAAGACTTATGTTCGGTCCAATAACGTATCGTAATGCTATGTGCCTCTATATTAACCTGTTCCGATAGGTCCTTAGACCAAGATAGGTATGTTTTCAAGGTCTGAGTAGGTTCTCTTGTTTCTCATGAAGCCCACTCATTATGTTCTCATTATTGAAAGGAGCGTCCCGTCACCTGCGGTCCATTCCAGCTAAGGCTGTATGGAATGGGCCATACGTCTGCGGACACGGATCCCTTGCACTTGATTCCTGTTGAAATAGGTCGTCGGTGTCTCCCTCCTCATATACCCTGCGAAGATCATCTGATCGGATAGACGGCGACTACGTATATGGTACAACAATAGGGGGCCAATTTTCATTTTCCTGCTGATGGGACAACCTTTACCTTAGGCGGCGCCGGTGACGTGGGTGCCCAACAAGGGGGCCGGAGGGGTAAAATTAGTATCTCAGCCCTATTTTCGTATAAATTCAGTCCTGGATTCCAGTACCTTGTACCCATATGCCTAACAGTAGGCAAATGTAGAATCAGGGGATATAGTCATTGAAATCGTTCCTCATGGAAAGCAAGTAGAAGTGTCATTCAGCATTTTTAAAACATTTCTAGTATCTCATATGTGCTATTTGTTCATGGGTAATGCCCACAATTTTGCTCCTGATAATACCACCTTCATAGCTTGGTTCATAGGAGACATTAGGGTAGTCTCTCCTGTCATCCTTGCCATTGATGAAGCAAATTCCATCATATAAGAGACAGTCAGGGTGGTGGATAGCCTTCGTGACTTCCTCAATGAAGGAGTTATTCTGGGTAGCATTGCGAATACTAGAATACCACTAACCTTTAAGGTATTTGGTGAGCTAAAAACCAGCCAGGTCAAGATGTAATGAGGGCTGATCAAAGAAGCAATCCTCATAATCGACAGGTGCTTCAGGGGTGGGTAAATATTATCCTTAGTCAATATCGGTTATTTCTTTTTCTTTTCCCTTATTAATAACTTTATGATAGACCGAGTAGCCAGCATCAACGTTGAGGAGAGGAGGAAAGCCCATCTATGTTCTACTCTGAGCTTGAGATTATAAGGAGAGACAAAGTTGGAGGAAGAGTAGAGAGGCAAGGTTCCAGAAATATCACCAGATCCTGAAGGAACGTATCCAGTATTCTTTCCATTTGGTAAGTTTAGCATTCGTCATAGAGAGATGGAGTCAAGTGCATGGCTGTGTGTCTATTAGATTCAAGAAATGGGTCCAGTTCTTTGACTGAGGGTCGAGGAGGGGCAGGTGTGGGTTGAGGGTCAGGTACAATAGGGGTGCTGCTGGGGGCGATATTTCTGGAAGTGGTGACTGCAAGGGATTGCAGTTTGGAGATTGAATTATGGATTTTTTTAAAGCAGTTAGTGGTAGCATCTAGATGCAGTGGTTGGTCCATATCTCCTGGAGAACCGTTAATCCCCGCTGTAAGGCCAGACAGTTGACCTTTAACTCGTTTAATAATTCCTGTGGCTTTGGATGGCACATGAGGGTTGCTGAGATAGGAGGAGATCTCAACAATTTCACAAACCTGAATGGTATTGATTGCAAGATCAAGGATATCTGCTGCTTTGTCCATGGCTTATTCAACAGTATCTGGGAGGTGACTGGCTTCTTGGAAGCTGAAGGGGTCTGTGCTGGTACCATGATGTGAATGCCACATGGAGTAGTGTTCAGGGGTAAGAATGTGAGAGGGTAATTGATTAGTGAGAGCAGAAGAGGGGTCTTGGGCATGGGCGATGCTGAGGTAGTATAAAAATATACTGTTAATAGCGGAGAAGGAGCTCTTTATAGGCTTCGTCTCTAAAGGCCCTACGAGGGTTTGGTCGTCTTCAGCTAGGATGTCTTCTTTGATGCTTGATAGTACATCTATAAGGACATTGCATTTGCCAGGTCTGTGTATAATATCAAAATTATAATATTTCATGAACATGTACCCTGTAGTTTAGCAGTAAGGTGGGTCAGTCAGTTTCAGGAAAAAGGATAGTGCCCAGTTGTCAGACACAACAGTGAACTTGGTGCCATATAGAGTGAGATAGAATTCCTGAATGGCATCCACTTTCCTTCACCAAAAGTTCCAGTTGTTGGATAGGGTAGTGCAGTTGGCTTGGAGCAAACTTTCTGCAGGGGAAGGAAGCAGGGTATGCTTTTTTAGGGGATGGTCCTTGGCCAACCCATGATCCTGATCCAACTTTAGAGGCGTTAGTGTAATAGGGGCTAGCCTGTGGGAACAGTTATACAATAAAGCCTAACTGGTAGCCTACTATCACTTTCGTGTCTAAGGGAGACCTGCTGCGAGGTGAAGACAAGGGCTGTAGAATAGAGTAGTTTTTAGAGTGAAGGAGAACAATAGGATCGCCATTCAACCAAGTGTATTCACTGCCTAGGTCTCTCTCAGAAGTCTGATGTCTCCTTCTAGCCAGGAGACCACTGTTAAATATATAAAATCTTTCCTGCAAGACCTGCGGCTCTGTAAACCTGCTGCCACTATCATTACTGGTGAGTCTACAGCTACCGGAATCCTGTGGCCCGGATGAAGTCCTGGAAAGCCTGGGGCTTTCCCACAACACGCTCTCTATTGTACCAGCGGTATACATAACCTGTTCCTTCCATTGAAATTCCGGGGGTAGAATCCTGCCGACCCTCCAAAGCATACAGTAATCATAGTACCAGAATCTAGTGATTCCTGGAGGGAAATTAAATTCAAATGAAATCAAATCAAATGAATATAATCTGATTATGGAAAAGCTAACAAGAGTGGTAATTGAGGTACCGGAATATGTACACATGTTACAGTCAGTAATGAGCTATATTGGATCAGCTGATGTCTTAGATGAGATGTTCAGGACCCGAATTGTATCCTTCGCCAAGGTCATCATCAGTTTAATGGCTTCCACATACAGTTGTCGTCATTCAAAAACAACTTTGGTAATTAGGTCAAAGAGAGGGGGCAGTAGTGGAGAGAAGGTGTGTAATAAATTGTGTATGATATATCAAAACTCCAATAAAGATCTAAATAACCTGTTTCGATTTTGGTGTTGGTCAGTCCTGGATGGATCGTACTTTTTTCACTGTTTGCATGAATTGTTCTCTGGTCTATGACATGTCCTAGGAGAGAGAGCTTTGTGGTGACAAATTTGAACCTGGCTGGAGATGCTTCGATATGGTGCTGCCTCAGTCTTTCAAAGACTATTCTGATGTGTAAAATATGGTCCTCAATCGTTTTTGAGTAGATGGGAATGTCATCCATGTATGCTCAAACGAATTTTCCAATAAATCCATCTTGGACAAATTCTATTTCTCTCATAGCAGTAGCAGGGGTGATGGCATCTCATTGCAGCATTACCCTGCTTGCAGGGGTTCTAAAAGTTGTCCTGTTAGTGTTGTATTTCTCATCGTTCGGTAGAACTCAGATTTGGAAGTACCAATTTGCTAGGTCTATGTTGTATCTGAACTTTGCTCTGGCAACAGTTCTGAGAATCATTTCTTGGTTGAGAATTGCTCTATTCTGCTTGATAGTAATATCATTCCTGGGTACAAGGTCTGCAAGCGGTCTGATTTCGTCATTGGGTTTCAACTTTGGTAATATGTTAACAGGGTTTTGTACCTCGCATAGATCAAAGATTCCTTTTGCTCTCCAGCTCTAAAATGGTACTCAGTATACTTGAATTTCTTCTCAGGGAATGTGAAGAATTTCAGATTCTAGTCCGAAATTGTGTCTTTCAGCTGGATGTGGTAGTTGAGATCTCTCAAGGATAGTAATTCCACTCTCTTCTTGTTAGGAAACATTGTAGGAAACTCAGAAATGAAGTCAGGAGGATCAGTTTCATTCATAGCTGAAAATCCTACTTGAGTTGCTGTCTGACAGGTCAAGGTAATTTAATTTTCAGGGAAGGTGATACTAGATTTTCTGCAATCTATTACAGCATAGTTTGCAGTAAGGTAAGGCATTCCTAGGAAAATGTCAAAGTTGTCCAGAGAACAGAATAGGGCTTCAGAGATATAGCCGGTTTCCTTGTCAATTTGAATCATAGGCTTTGCCACATAGTTGATTGCTGTGTGTGATCCTTTAACTGTGATCTTCATGTTGATAGGAGTCACTAGGTACCTGGAAGGGATTTGGTGAGTAGTGACAAACATTCCTGAAATCAAGTTGTCACTAGTAGATCCTATATCGAATATGGCCTTTGCATGGTGGCTATTAACTGATATGCATGCTTTAAGGGCTTGGGATTGAGTTCCACTAGGTCCTGCATGGTTTGTGGTAACTGGGACTAATTCTTTCACATAGGGATCGTTTTTCTGGGGGTAGTATATTCACCTAATATTCTAGGGTCTCATGGATCAGCCAGGGCCTTCATTTCCACGATGCAGGGTGCTCCTAGACTTCTTCTTCTGAAAGTAGTTATCAGAGTAGTATCCATGTTCTCCTCACTAGTAACAGTCATTGTCCCCCCTGTGTCTATCCTTCTCAGCCTGTGATTATCTTGTATGCTGAGAGGTGTTGTTGGAGAACCTTGGTTAATTTCGTGGGTGCTGTTCTGGGGGCCCTTGGTTGCTTGTTGGGAAACTGCATTAGAGGTTGCATTTCTTTGACGATTTTGATTTCCATGAAGTCCTGTAGAGTAGGCAATTGAATTTCGCTTTCCTGTAATCTCCTCTAGTTGGTAAAAAGAAGTATTTGACGTGATATGTAGCTATACGTCTCACTTGAGCTTGATAACCATGGCATCAAGGACTCTCTACTTCGCTGAATAGTCCAAAATTGTTCCTGTTCGGATACTGTCTCCCAAGGTTTCTAGTCTGATTACTGTATCAGTAATCTGTGCTGTTTTTGTTCAGGTAGTTTGCTTGACTTATAGCTACTGTTAATAGATAGTATCAATGGATGTAGAAGGAAGAAAGTAGGCCAGCAATTTATGTTTGAGTCCAGCTACTGTGAGGTTTTCGTGGAATGCTTCATATTGTGCGAATTTATCGAGGGCTTTCTCTCTACAAAAGGCTGTATACTATTGATGGGCTTGAAAATTATCTTTAGTTAGGCTAAAGCTTGGTATGTATTGATAGACTGTATTCAACCATTAGTGGATTCAAAATGGGTCTTAATCATTTCCTTTTCCTGTCATGTAAATAGTGCAGGCTGTATAACACTCCTCTGGGTGTATCTGGCACCAAGAGGAATGCGTCTCGATAAGGTATAACGATGGTAACTCAGATCCCAAACTGTCAGGACTTTAAGTGAGTATTACTACCGGAGATCTCGATAAGTTGTTTAACAGCCATTGATTACTATTTCGCTAGCTTAGCTCAGTCCTAAGCTTACTTGCTGTAGTTTCGTGCGAACTGAAAACAAGTAACTGCTCAACCAAGTAGATTGAAAAACTCAGTCTGTCGAAGTCTGCCCCATCTAAGCTCCAAATGGGCAGTCTTAAATACATAATCTCGCTTTTCCAAAGCTTTCCATATCCTTCTATTTGATTTCCAATCAACAGATATAACCAAGCTCCGGTTGTAAAGTCCTCCAATACAACAAAGGCCGCATGCACCTAAATGGTACAACAAACAAAAATTGTATCATCACGATACATGAAACCAAACATAAAACATATCTGGTGTCAGCCTGATACATGAAATACAACATAAAACAAACCAAGTATCAAACGATACTAGAAACCAATAACAATATAAACAACCCGTTTACTAGCCCTGCTAGTGTCCGTTAGCCTTGTCAGCCTTAATAATAGTAACCAATATGGGTTACACCCCGGATATAAAACAACTGTTTCCAAAAACAAAAACCCAAAAAACAAATTTCCAAACATCAAATACTAATCAAAACCAAGTTTTGATAACCTCACCATCATCAGAGACTCCAGAGTCGTCATAGTCGCTCTCTAAGTAGGGTTTCTAAAATCCATCATCCACCTTTCCTTCCTGAGCAAACTCTCCGTACACTGGTGTCTTTGGCGTGAATTCGATCTCGATATATCCTGTAATGATAGGATACTCGTCGCCGGGACTGTTATCTGTCCACCATTCCTTAACAAGGTTCATAGCGTTCTCCAATCCTTCGACAGGCTCCCTGCTGTTCTCAGAATCTGCATAACCTTTCCACTTAATAAGGAACTGGTCTCGTCCATAGTGCTGGAGGTGGTCCAACACTTGTTCAACTTCCCACTACGGTACTTCTTCAATGAGGATGGGCGCTGGTTTCGCATGAGCTCTGCATGGGAACCTCTCATCATTGTTCTCATAAACCTCTTAACTGTAGAGCTATGAAATACCCCTTCCTTGCGGCGGTAAATTTTAGCGTCCATTTTAAGCGTATGGTTCTGTGTTTAGGAGTCGTATTCCAACACCTCGAAGGGTCCTCGCCATCTAGGTTCCAGTTTCTTGCTTCTACCAGATTCTGTAGCGAACAGGTCCTCCAAATCTAACAATCGTTCGCTCATATCAATGGGTTTGTGTGTGGTCCTTCTTCTTGCTGCCATCCTGGTGCTGCTAAATCTTGCCATCTTGACAGATTGATAGGCCTCATTACGCAATTCTTGGTGTCTGTTCAGGAAGTCATCGGAGGCTGGCACCTGGGTGTGTCTGACTCTGATAGTCGACAGCGTAGGGTAATCTCGTCCATACACGGCTTTGTATGGTGACATGTTTAGGACATCAGAATGTATTGCATTCTCGTAGGCTGCTAACTCGGAAAGCGCAAGTAACCAGTTGTCCTGACGCTTGTTAACAACTTTCCTCAAGGCGGTCTTAAGTTCCCTAATATTTCTCTCAAACTGGCCGTTGGTTTCGTGGTGTCCACGTACTGCCTTGATGTGCTCGATCCCCAAAGGCTTCATGCTTTGGGCCCAAAATCGTGAGGTAAAACGTGGGTCAGCATCGCTAATAATCGACGTAGGTACTCCATGTGGAGTGAAAATATGGTGCCGGAGGAGGGTAAAGGTCTCTATAGCTTGACTGATTTTTCATGCGTAGGGATAAACCAAGTGAATCCAACCGCCCTATCGACAACCACTAGTACTGTATCGTACTTGTTGTTTCCAGATTTGTTGAATGGTCCTGCAAAGTCGCTAGCGTAGGAGGTGAATATCTAGGAGAGTTCTGGCATAGGCTTTGCCTCTCCTTCAGGTAGCTTGTTGCGTTCCTTATTCCTTTGGCATAAATCGCAAAGGCGAACATAGTCTCGAAAATCCTTCCTCATCACGGGTCAGAATATGTATTCTGTAGCATAGCGTAGGTTCCTATCTAAGATATGTATATGTAATCTTGACCACCCCTGGTTGTTTCATACATTAGTCCATCACCGATCCTATAGTGGGATAGCTTGCCACCTCTTCCAGTGTTGGTACCATCAGAAGTCTGCTTGTATAGGTCATCGTTCCTGTAGGCTTCCACTATCTGTCTTCTCCATTGGCTGCTCATTTCTGCCACTACTGCAGCCGTATCCCGTTCATCCTGTACTCGCTCCAGGCGTGGTTCTTCCTCCTCCTCGTCCTCGTAAAGCTCAAAGAGTGTACGTTGGTATTGAGGTAGGGTAGGTGGTTCGATGACTGGTATAAGCCTTGGTTGGCCTAGTGCTGCATTGGAGTAGAGGGTCCGCTTAGGCTCCTTTGATAGTTGTAGGTAAGGACTCTCCTGGTCCTGATAATCTGCACTCATGTCTCTTAGTTGTTCATTCAAACGTCGTCTGATAGCATCCAGGTCCAATTCCAGCCTTGGAGGTAGCAAGATGCTATTCCTTTCTTTGTAGGTAGAGACTAGCTCAGGTAGAACTTTCTTGTCTCTAAGTTTCTCGTCCTCATGGATGGTACACAGAAGATCGTAGCATGCGCTCCAGTGGATGGCCGCATGATTTCTCTCGTCATGACTAATCTCTAGGGTGACTCTGTCTCCCCAATAGTTTCCTGCCCTGATAGAGCAATCTGAGTTATCTGATGGAAGTTGTTCTTCAACAGGAAGTGGTTCGAAGCGTGACATATTTGAGGATGTAAAAGGTATATTATGAGGGTTTGAATCTTCTTGGATGGGTCTTGAGCGTAGTTTGTTTCTGGATCAAATTGATCATAAAGACGAGAAAGTGCGTCAGCTAAATAGTTTCCCTTCCTAGGCCTATAACATATCTTTGCCACGTATTTCCCCAAGTGGGTTCACCACCTCAGCTGCTTGCGTGAGGGGTTCTTGGCTGTCTTCAGGTACACCAGTGGTTGCTGGTCAGTTATGATCGTAAATTCATGCCCTGCAAGAATATGATCAAAGGAGGTTAAGGCATCCATAATCGCAAGTGCCTCCTTATCGATAGTTCTGTAATTCCTTTGTGAGTCAGAGAATTTCCTGCTTTGCAATACCGTAGGCCTCGCCATCTCAGGTGTGTCTCCTTGTCCTACCCAAGCTCCTACCCCTGAGTCAGAGGCATCCGTAATGAGCCATATCTTTTGTCCTAAGGTATGGTTGATTGGTCTCAGGACCTGATTCTGTTTAGCGAGATCCTTCACATTCTCGATGGATTGATCATGTGTTGGTGTCCACACAAACTCCTCATTTCTGTTAAGGTCTTTCAAGGGTGCCGTGATAGTGGCGATGTGTGGTAGGAATTGTCTAATGTAATTTACCAATCCTAGGAACTCCTGAAGTTGCTTCTTATTATTCGGTGTTTCCCAATCCACAATCCTCCTGATCTTTTCAGGTGATGCTCTAGCCCCTTGTAGTCGATGACGTGGCCAAGTACTTGTAATTCTTTAGCGAAGAAGTCCTACTTCTTTCTGCTCCCAAAGAACTCCGCATTTTCCAACTTGTCACAGACATCTTTAATGTGTTTCAAGTGGTCGGACTCTGTATCGGAGAATATGAGTATATCGTTGTTGTACACCCACACGAATTCTCCTAGGTCGTCGGCGAGTAGATCTGATATGATCCTCGTGAATGTTCCTGGTGCATTCATGTCTCCTTGTAACATAACCTTGCTGACGAAACCCCCACATGTTGTTTTGAAACTGTTATATTTATCATCGTCAAGGTGCACTCAGGTTTGGAAATAGGTGTCACTTAGGTCAATCTTGCTCCTGTATCACGCCCTTGGTAGTGCATTGAGTGATCTCCTTTGGTTCGGAATAGGTTCGTCATCCTTCCGCGTATTGTCATTTCTCGCTGTAAGGTCCTATAGACATCTGACCCTGCCATCAGTCTTTCCTTTGACTATTACAAACATTGGTGCTGCTCCAGGCACTTCTGCCCTTTCAATGACTCCATCTCGCTGTTTCTGGTCCTGCATTGCTTTGAGTCGAATCTCGTACTTTTCTGGTACTGAGTATGTTGGCATCACCTTCAGATTCTCTGGACCCTTTAATCTGATTCTGTGGTTGATCTTCCTTAAAGGTGGTAACCTTTCAGGAATCGGATCTGGGAATACCTTCTGCTATTGTTCCATTATCTCTTCTGTGCTTGTCAGATCTGCACGAATTCTGGTACTTGATGGTGTGCAATTTACCCATATCGTATGGTCAGGAAAATGAATCCTCAGTTTTCCACATTCAACCGATGCTTTGTTTCGCGATATGAATGGCATTCCACTCAAGGCATCGTACTTGACTAAGTTCCCCACCATCATTCTATTTCCAGTAGTCTTCATCTTACCAATTGATATGCTGACATTGCACTCTTTCTGGGATTCAGATCGTGACCCTTTCATAGCCATATGAATGGTTGCAGGAGTTGCCATTTCCGTACATGGAATTCCATGTGTAGTGACAAAGGTTGCGCTTAATAGGTCTGTCCCTATTGTTCCTGTATCAAATTGGACTCTAGCTTGTTTGCCGTTAATCAGGATTGTTCCTTCCAATACTGTGTGACTCTTATCACCCTTGGGTAGCGTGTTCTGTGCTGATGCATTGGTCTAGACCTATAAGGTATTGACATATACCTCATCTTCGCTGTTGGCTTCTTCAACTCAATTCGATGATGTTTCCTTCTTGGTTGTCTTTCCTTTGCCTTTGTTGTTTTTGATGGGACAATCATTTGCGATATGTCCTTTACCCCCGCAGGTAAAGCTTGCTCCCTTTTCTCTTAGAGTCTTTGTTTTACTTGATTCCTTTTTCTTCCATTGAGGTTTGTTGTACTTCTTGGAGTTGTCTTCCTTGTATTGATCTTTCTGCTTTTCCTTTCAATACGCTCCTGTATCGTGGAGGATTGCATCGAGTCTCACTGCCAAGGCTATCGTGGTGGGGATTATTTCGCTCGAATCATGGCATGTTTCAACATCTCACCTTAGCCTAGTGTGCATACATTGGAAGAACCTTTGGATAAAGGCATATTCGGAAATGGTGCCTTCTGGTAGTCATGATCGGTACATTAACAGGTCTGTAGCCACCGTTGTGATGCGCTGCGTCTTCCTATTCTTGACTTGCTCAAAGTCGTGGAATCGTTTATAAAGGTCATCCTTCTGTCTATATGACTAGAATCGTTCTCTTAACCAATCAACAAACTGATCTCTGGTTAAGTCTTCGCTATAGTTTTTAGAGGCCTGGAAAGCTGCTTCTTGAGCTCTCCCTTCGTTGTTCAGTATCCAATAGTTTCCCGCTCCGTCTGTTTTGTTGTTGATTCTGTGTAGTCTTAGGTATAACTGGCCTGACTGGTACCAATGATCGAACACTTCTGGCTTGAGGTCTTCTCCTTCACCATTGAACATCTTTGGTGTAGGAACCTTGATGCTAAGCTTCGCTGTAGTTGCTGGTGTTGGCTCTCTAGCCTCGAGCGCATTACTAGGGCCTGGATTCGACATATAGTGTTACAAACCTATCCCTAGTCTGCCGGACAATGCACACTATCATCTTCAACTGCAACAGGTAACGATAAGTACCGCTGGTCTTACCGGTCGTCAGGTCTCATAGCCTTACGTCTCCGTGGGAACGCAGAGTCCTCTCACTCCTAGTCCTTGCGACTTCTCCTTAGCGATACATTCTCAGAATCACCTTTCGGTCGGTGATATAAACGGATGGTCGTAATAAGAATAAAGTATCGATTGAACTAATATATAAAATATAACATAGGGAGTAACTTAGGTGGTTGCGTGAAGAGCTAGCCATCTGTGTCTCTTATTTATTTATTTATTTATTTATTTTTTTATCATCTATTGCTTGTTAAGGTACAAGAACTCGCATGCATCGTGAGATATGGCGTAAAGAAAACCTTAAATCCAAAACGAACAAACAAAGGAAAGAACACCCCTGAAGCTCATAGTAGTGCCTTGCATAAGACATGTCACCACATACGCTTAATCCAAAAGTTAAAGAAACAAACAAAGGCCCGTGGGCCAACTTGTAACACAAAAGGAAGGACAACCACAAACACCCAGGCAGACCCAAGCCAATGAAAATCTAAGCTAAAGTGGCAGAGGCGGAGAGGAAGAATGAAGGAGAGGGGCCACGGAGGAGGCAGGGGAAGAGGGGAAGATCATTGGGGAGGGGGAGCGGCGCCCAGGGGCAGGCATAAGGGGGGGGAAGGTGGTGCCCGTCTCGCGGATATAGCGAGCGAGGGCCAGAAGGAGCGGGATCGAGGACCAGAGAGGGGCCTCAGGGCCAAAGTCGGTGATACCTGGGAGGTAGCGAGACTGTTCCAGGGCAGATGAGGGACAGCGTAGGATGGCCTGGCTGAAAGTCTCATGCTCCTCCCCACAACAGGGGCAGAGGGTGGGAAGGCCAACGGAAAACCAGGAGGGGTGGGCCGCAAGGTAGCTCTTGTGTGAGCACATCTGATGCACGCGCCCGGCAACGAACTTCCCAAGGCCCAAGAAGGGGTGAGGCGACAGGCGCCAGGGGAAACGATAATAATCGTGAGGAGTAGCGGTCCAGAGCCAGTCATCCATAAGAGGATCATGGGCCTACCGGCGCAGAACAAGGTAGGCAGAGGCCATGACTGTTGCAGGCGGCATGGGGGGGGGGAAGGATACTAGATCCGTCCTAATCAAGGGGGCAAAGGACAACGAGCCCAACACAGGTAGTGCTAGATGAGCAAGAGAATCAATTGGGAGGTGTGTGCGTACCGGGGGCGTAGGAGGGGACGTCCGGCAGCTCAGGGGTATAACATTGGCGGATAGACGCCTACACAGGTGCCGGAATGAATCTGCTGCACTGAACTGCAATAGCGAAGGAAAGTAAGGAGGAAGGCGAGCTGAAGCAGGACTGGCAGAGGGCGGGAAGGACACCAGCCAGAGGGCGGCCAGGCGGCGAAGGTGCCTGGGCAAGGAGGCGACTGGGGGGAGGCAGGATTCTGCAGAGAGGATTGGAGTTGCAGTGGATCGGAAAAAGTTGGTGACCCAAAGCTGAACAGAACGCCAAAAAACCTCCATTTGATCCAGAACTGAACGGGAGGGCACCAGAAGGTCTGCTCTATAGAGGAGGATTGGTAACAGAAGGGAGACGGCCAGCCAGTGGCACAAATGGGGGGAGAGGCCATACTCTGGGGGTGACAGCCGCTGAACAGTGGAAAAAGCACCCTGGGCAAGAGAGAGGTGTCGGGATAAATGAGCGTGAGTGGAGAGAGAAGGGGTAAAGCAGTAACCCAGCCAACGGACTTGGGACCGCTGGGAGAACAAAAGTGAATCAATAGCGATTGGAGAGAAGTCAAGTGCCCCCCGCTAAAGTGGAGTCCTCCAATGCATCAGCTCAGTCTTGGGGACCGAGAAGGACACACGACGAAAGGAGGCCCTACGCTTCAGACGCGAGTAAATGAGCTGTAGGGAGCGAACATTTCCCCGATATGAAAGAGATGCAACAGTGATGGCGAAATCATCAACTTAGGAAAGAATAAGCCACCTAGGGACTGAAAAATGCATGGAGGAAACATAAATAACAAACAACAAAGGAGACACAGGCGACCCCTGAGGGGTGCCCGCGGAAACAGGGGAAAAGGTCCTCGGAGAACCTTGAAACAATAAGGAACAAGTGCGACCAGTGAGGAAAGACCTGATCCAGGCCACAAGGTAGTGATTGACCGCCTTTCTCCTGAGGGACTTGGCTAAAACGGATGAGTTGACATTGTCAAAGCCACCCTGAATATCAAGGAAGAGAGTGGAGACCTTGAGACATGGACGTTGAAAGGAGTGGACAGTGTGAACCAAGGAAGCACACGCGTCAAAGGAGGAAAGACCAGGAAGAGAGCCACATTGGTTAGGACTCAGGAGCCCAACGGCACGGGCGATAGGCTCCACGCGGGAGGCGAAAACCCTTTCCAAGATCTTGAAAAGGGTTTGAAGAAGAACAATAATGCGGAAAGAAGAAGGAGAATCATAAGAGTCTTTGCCGGGCTTATCAAGGATAACCTCATTTGCCCTTTTCAGAGAAGGAGGGTGGAAACCAAACTCCAGAAGGGGGCCGAGGAGATGGGTGAGAATCAACAGGTTGACAGGGTGCACCTTCTTCCAGACAGAATACGGGATCGTGTCTGGGCCAGGGGCAGAGGAGGAGGAAGAGCGAGCCAAGTTGGAAGCCACTTCCTCATTTGTGAGGGGGGGGCAGTCCCCGTACGGGCGAAGAATGGAGGGGAGGGAAACAGAAGGGCGAGGAGGGCAAAAATGGTCAAGCAGGGCCTGGTTCATACCCTCAGGGGTATCGGCCCCTGGGAGGGAGGGGAAACGAGGGGTGGGGCGGCCAAGGGCCAGCCTTCTAGTGGTCCAAATAGTGCGGGGGGTGGTTGACATGAGGAGGGCAGACCAGTGGGCACTCTTTGCCGCCTTAATCGCCTTAAAGTACCCACGCTTTAAGAGGCGGGCAGCGTGTTGCGCACCAGGGAGGCAGTCGGGGCGTCTAGCCATTCGTGAGGCGGAGTGGAACTCCCGTGGCAAAGTGGAAAGTAGAGGACACCACCAGGGTTTGGCGTGGAGGGAGGGGCGGGACAAGGGGGTGTCCTGCTTAAGGATAGAAGTGAGGCGGGTAGAGTGAGGGTCGAACCAGGTACTTAGGGAGGAGGCCGTCGGGATGGAGGGGGCTTTAGGGACAGAAAACACCATAAGCTGTTCCTCCAGCGCGGGCCACTCTGTCAAAGCCCAGTTAGGGGCCGGAGCTGGTGTGGCTGCCGAGTGGAGAGCGATGGTGATGGAAATAGGAACATGGTCCGAACCAGTGGAGGGAAGGGGAGTATCTAATAGTTGAAAATAGGGGGCAAGAGCAGGGGAAGCAAATGCAAGGTCAATAACACTAGGGCGGGAAGAGCCAGAGAAAGGGAAGCGAGTGAAGACACCAGGAGTGTTTAAGAGTGAAAATCCCAAGGCAAAGGCCCTGTCAGCATACGGGGATGAGGCTGCAAGCTCCTGATGTGAGAGGTCCCGCAGGGGCTTTGCAGCAGGAAGGTGAATATTCAGATCTCCCAGGGTTAAAACAGGAAAATCAACAGAGGGAAATATAACAGAGGGAGGAACCGTGCGACGAGGAGAAGAAGGAGTAAACCAGGTACTATAGGAATTCAAGATACGGAAACGAGGAAAAGAAAACACAAAAGCCGTAGTGCACAGAAAAGAATCCAAGCCCATAACATCCCGCCTACCGCAAAATACAGGAAGAATAATACCGGACTTGAGCAAGGGAGCAGACACATAAAGAGCCACCCTAGGTGAACCAGAAGACAAAGCGGGCGGGTGAAAGGAAGAATAAACATGAAAGGTAGGAAGGCGGCCCCTGCAAACGGGGGGATCCTGTAAACAAACAACAGAAGGAGGGAGCGATAAGCCTGCAAAAGAGTTAAACAAGGAAAGAAACACATCCCAGCTCCAAAGGCTGTTGTGTTGGACAAAGGACAGAAGTGAGTGGAGTGGAGGGGTGGGAGAGGAAGAGTGGGCGCGAGACATTAGTGGGCAGAGCCCGACCCATGATGTGAGGAAGGAGTAGGGGAGGAGGCCTCCGAGGGAGGGAGGCCACCCTGCCTTGAGGGGGCACGCCTTAGCGGGGAAGAGGCGCGAGACGGGGGGGGGGAGATCTAGCTAAAGGCTCGACAGGAGGTTCCTAGAAGACCTACCAGGCCTGGGGGTTTCCGGGTCAAAGTGGGGTGCAAGAGAAGGTGTGACTGGGAGGATAGAAGTGCTAGGGGCCGGGTGCAGAGGTTGCCCAAAGGGGGAACCACCATCCCCAGCAAGGTCCATGGCATCAGGCGGAGGAGGTGTACCTGGGCGGGACCCAGCAGTGGGGATAGGACGCGCGGGAGGAGAAGGGCAGTCAGGACAGTCGCGATACTTGGCGGAGTGGTCGCCACCACAGTTGGTGCATCTGGTGGGGGAAGAGACACAACAGTTAAGAACTGGTTTCAGGTTGCCACCCTTGGGGCAGGAAGAGTTGGGGCAGCGGTACTCGCCTCTGGTGTGGTGGAGGGAGCACAGGGGGCAGATAAGGTGATCAACTTTACACCGGGGGCCGACATGGCCTAACTTCCAGCAGTTGAAGCATTGGGTGAAGGCGTTAGAGGAAAAGGCCCTTTCGGACCTGCAGTTCTGGGAGAAGAGGGGAATGGAGGGGACCAAACGATCCAGGTCCGTGGGGTCAGCTGTAACAATGAGTGACGTAGAGAACTTACCCAATCTGGAGTCTTTGGCCGGGTTGAGAAAGCGAGCCGAGAGGATTGAAACCCCAGTCGAGTTTCTAATAAAAGTGGAGTGACTAGCGAAGAGGTCTTCATCATTGTCAGGGAGGTAGACTAAGGGGACCGAGTGGATGGCCACCTGTGTGGCACTGAGAGCAGGGCGGAAGGAAAGCCAGGGGGTTTTCTCCAACTGGGAAGGACTGGTTCAAGTGCAGGGAAAGAGCATCAAAGTAGGGAGCATAGGAAAGGGCAGGGACTGAGAGGTCGCGGCCAAGGAGAGAAACAGAGCTGCGGTCATTAACAGTAGCAGTGAAGGAGCGGGCAAGCGAGCAATTTGGCCTCCTTAATGACAGAGGCAGCAAGGTCAGGCATTAAACCAGCGAGAGCAAGCGCATCAGACCTAAACCCTGGTGAAGTGCGGGGAGCATAGAAGCGACGTGAGGAGGCGGCGACGGGAGGGGGCGTTTTAACTTCAGGGGGGGAAGGAGGCAAAGTGGCCTGTTCCACCTGTGCAGCAGAAGGGCCAGCACTGGCTAATGCAGCCTTGCCCTTGCTTTTCCTCCCTCCAGCCCGGCCAACAACCACCTGGTGGTCGCCGACCGCAAGCGCGTCAGAAAACTGGGGACGAGATGGGTCAAAACCATGTATGACAAGTGGGGGATTAGAGGCGGGGGCAGGGGCAGTC
>QFET01003284.1:0-55337 GCA_003316355.1 Tuber calosporum
GGGCAGGGGCAGTCTGAGGAGGGGGGACGGGTGCCTGAGGCTGGGGTGGGCCAGCACAAAACCCAGGACGCCCTGAAGGGCCGGGCGGGCCACGGACTGAGGACGAAACGGGGGGAGCAGGAGGAGGAGGGAAGGATGACTGAGGGTGGGTGACCCTATGTGACAGGTCACGAAGAGAGGAGTGAAGGGAGGCGATGTCTGAGCGCAGGGTGTCAACCCCAGTCTCAGGAGTGGCAGGTGCAGCCGGAGTACACTCGCGGATGAGTGAGGTGAGTTCATCCAACCTGGTGTTGACAGCGACGAGGCCGTGCAAGGCAGAGCAGATAAGCGGAAGAAGAAAGGTTTCTGCAGTAGAAAAGTCATACAGGTCTTCAGAAGAGAGGGGGGGGACTTGTCCTTCACGCCAGCTAATGGCGGAAAGGGTTTCCTGGAGAAAAGAAGAAATAAACAAGGAGTTGACCGGGAGGGTGGGGTGAGGAGAATCCTGACGCGAAAGGGCGTGGGAGGACTGAACCGAAGAGGAGCGAGAAGGCTCCATTGCCTACGCCTAGGGACGCGAAGCCTAAGCGAGGGCCGGAATGAGGAGATCGTGAAGTTAAATGAGTTAACCGAGGTGTTGAAAATGTATGGGCAGGAAAATAGGGGAAGCGGAGCGTGGCTAGCTATCTGTGTCTGTGACCCTCCTTATATAGGCGCTCTTCCCACAACCCTAACCCTGCTGACTTTACTATGAGTCACCTCCTTATTATGACTGCCGTGTGAGTCATAGTATAACAAACATCCTATGACTCACAACTTGAGTCATAGTATACAATGCCCATAGTATCCAATTTCCATAAAGGTCATGTGCGCTAATCGCGTCACATGCTTGAAACCCCTGACTCATACTTGTAGTCATGTGCGAAAGTCATAACATCATATGACCTCACAATCATTAGTCATGAAACCATAAACATAAATCAAATCAAACATCATAATCATAAATGATCTCACAAATCGTGAGTCATGTGTTATATTCCATATTAGAAAGTCACGATTTGTGATAATAACGCCTCTCTCCCCTCAGCTTCAGTCCCATCAAGCTATTCAACAAGTTTAATTACTTGGTTCCCAAATCTCCTCGCATCGTGATAGAACTTCCGTAAAATTTGTTCCCTTGTGCGTAACTATTTCCTGACCATCTCCAATGTCAGGTCTGCCACCTCGATAGTTTGTGTTTGGTGCGCAATAGTGGCTGGTTGCGCTTCGAGGGTCTCCTCCTGAAGTCTGATCGCTCCTTTAGCCTCATCCAGTTGGATTTCTAAACCCATAATTTTTCTTTCGAGGCATTAAATATCTGCCTGCATGTGTTGGCTTTCGGTATCATTGTTTCGAGTTTCCTCGCCCCTCTCCAACTGTCACCTCCTGGCTTCCGCGCACTGAGCATCCTTCCTGCTCATTTCTTCTCTTTTACCCCACGCCTTGGGGTAGTATTCCGCCCGGCTCTTCGCATCCCAGTGGGCTCGACAATTATTTCTGTAGTACTCCCCCCTTTTCGTTTCTGCATGTGGTTGTTTTGGCCAGTAACTGGCCCCTTCCTTGTCTCATCTATGGACCTTGCAAGGCACGTCATAGCATGCCGTCCAACTCATCGCGTTGTGTTCTAATGCCCTTTCCTGGTCCTCTACCGTCGTATGGCCTGGGCCAGTAGGAGTGATATCTCACATTGGGTCTTCCCAACCGTTGTTCGTTGTTTCTTGTTTGATATCTTCCCAGCCTTGGTTCATTTGGCTATCGTTCATGGAAGTGTTAGATTGCATTTTCTGCGTGTTCGAAGTTTTCCGCTGGGTACTAAACTTTATCGTGATCAGGAGAATATCGTGTCCACATCGCTCGACATTGGAGTCTTCCGTAATGTAGTCGTGAATCGACTATTTCTTCAAGTTTGTATGCTGTTTAGCCTTTGATTTGGATTGCTGGTGGGGGTGACTGGATCTGTGATGGGAATCTTTGGTCTTGGTAGGGTTCGAGAAGTGAGATGTGGATGGTGTTGTGTATTCTCATCGATGGGGGAAAGTCCAGCTTATATGCACTGTTCCCCACTCTTGCCAAGATCTTGAAGGGCCCCTATCTTTCTGTAATCGAGTTTCTTGCATGGTCTTGTGGTCCTTACATTCCTTGGTAAGAACCATACCATATCTCCTGATTTCAAATTCGGATCAGGTTTTCTCTATTGATCGTAATTTTCTCTCTGTCAAAGTTGTGCGGCAACTTTTTCCACGCGTATGGTATCGTGCCATTAGTTCATTTTGTTCGCGGGTATCTTCCGATCCGGTATCAGATGACCACTTGCGTCATGTTTCGGGTGTTATCCGTAGTTTGGAAAGAAGGGTGTAGGCTTAATTGTTTCTTGTTGTCCGTTATTGTATGCAAATTCCGCAAAAGGTAGTAGTTGGTTCCAATTATCCTGTTGATAGTTGACGTATGCTCTCAGGTATTGTTCCAGGATGGCATTGGTTGTCTCAGTCTGTCCATCCGTTTGCGGGTGGTAAGCCGTGCTCAGTTTCCTTTCAATTCCCAATCTCTGGGCTGTCTCCTTCCATAGGTCAGAGATGAACAGTGTTCCCCTATCGGTGATGATATCTTGTGGCAATCCATGTAACCGAAATATTACTTTTGCAAAGGTCTGCGTGAATTGTTTTGTTGTCATATCCTTCCTGCATGCAATAAAATAACTCATTTTTGTCAGTCTGTCGATGACTACTAAGATAGCATCGTATCTATCCGATTATGGTAAATCCGTGATAAAATCCATAGATATCGACTTCCATGGCTTATCTGGTGCTTCGTTTGATTGTAGTTAACCATACAGAGCATGTCAGGATGATTTCGTCCTTTGACAAATGTCGCATTTCTTGACATATCTATTGATCGTTTCTCGCATTCCAGGCCAGTAATAACTGTGGCTGACGGGTTCTGTGGTATTGGCTGTCCCTCCATGTCCCTCTTGTAGAATGTCGTGATTTTTACTGAAAAGTTCTGTCCTCATCCTTTGCTCTTCTGCTACCCAAATCTTGTTCTAGTACCATAGGCATTCATCCTTCCATTAACATAGCCCCAGGGCTACATCCTTCATTTCTTTTGTTCCTTATTCCAATGCTTTCCTTATCTCTTATATGTGAGGGTCCCTCTCAAACTGTTCCTTAAGATTTCTTATATCTTCTCTGGGAAAGCTAATCGTATCCATTTCATGTATCCTTGTCTCCTCGAATTATCTTTCTTGTGGTAATAGGATCCTTTGTTTCTGTTTGATCAGGTCATAATCTTCTTCTGGCGCATCTTGACTTCTCCTTGTCAATGCGTCCGGCTTGCTGCTTTCCTTTCCTGGCCGATATTCGATCCGTATATTGTTTTGGCTTAACTTGTCGCTCCACCGGACCTGTCGTTCATCAAGATCTTTTGTTGTCGTGAAAGGAACCAAGTTCTTGTGGTCTGTGAGGATCCTTGTCTTGTGATGGCTTCCCAACACATATCTTCTCTATTCCTTGAGTGCCTGTACTATGGCCAATAGTTCTTTGTGGTGAATATCGTAGTTGCATTCCGCATACGTCATTGTCTTTGATCAGAATGCCATGGGTCGCCATTTCTTGTCTTCGCACTGTTGCGATAAAATTCCTGAACAGACATACTTCGATGCATCTGTTGCAATCATAATCCCTCTTTCCAGATTTTAATAGGTGAGTACGAGTGCAGAAGTAATTTTTTTTCGGATCGTATCGAATGCCTCGCTTTCCGCTGTACCCCATAACCATTTTGCATTTTTCTTTGTCAGATTGTATAGAGGTTTTGCTGTCCTGCTAAACCCCTCAATGAATCTTCTGTAAAAGTTGCAGAATCCCATGAATCTTTGGATATCGGTTTTGTTCTTCGGAATTGCCCATTCCCGTATGGCTGCCGTCTTGATAGGATCCATCCGGACTCCTTCTTGGTTAATAATAAATCCTAAGAATTCCACTTCTGTCTTTTGGTATTCACACTTAGTTGGCTTGATTCTCATTCCGGATTTTCCAATCGCTTCCAGGATTTTTCCCACATCTTTCTGGTGCTGCTCCATTGTTTCTGAGTATACCAGTACGGAATTCAAATATACTATGCAGCATATATCCAAGAATCGGTGTAACGTTTGATTGATCCATCTCTGGAATGTTGCCGGTGCATTGGTCAAGCCGAATGGCATTACCAAGTATTCGTAAGTTCCGTATCGTGTCGCGAATGTAGTTTTCCATTCGTCTCCTTTCTTGATCTGCACGTTGTGGTATGCATCTTTAATATCCAGCTTCGTAAAGTATCGGGCGCTATTTAGGCTATCCAAGGCTTCGCTGATGAGTGGAAGTGGGTACCGATCTTTTTTCGTGACTTGATTAAGTCCTCGGTAATCCACGCATAGTCGTAATTTTCCGTCCTTCTTCTTGACGAAAAGGATGGGTGCTCCTGTTTCCGCGAAGGAGTCTCGTATCCATCCCTGTTCCAGATTCTGGTTCAAATAGCTTCTCAATTCTTCCAATTCCGCCCCTCCTAGTGGATATAACCTCTTTGCTGGGATTGTCTTTCCTTTTTCTAGGTTAATCTTGTGGTCCACTCCTTCTCTGTAAGACGGTAACATGGTCTTTTCTTTCTCTTCAAAGAGATCCAGGTATTGGTGATATACCTCTGGTATCATTCGTTCCAAGGGTTCTTTTCCTTGGTACTTTTTGGCCTTAATAACCAGCTCGGTACTGACATTCATTGCCTTCAGATCGCATTTGCCGTCCTCCTGGTTCCACTTGAGAATGCCGGTGATTTCTCCTCTCATGTAAAACTTCCCAAAGGCTAGAGCCCTGATCTCGCAGATCTCTATTCATTTGTGGTCCGTTTTTGTTTCTTCCCGGGCGCCTTCTAATTCGTTTCTGTCCTGGTCTCTTTTTTTATCAGTACTTCTGAATCCATTGTCTTCTCGTTCTGTCTTTGCAAGTACTTCGACTTCCTTGCATTCCCCGTCCAGGTATCTTTCGCATATCAGTTGTGCTATCCTGTCACCGGACGTGACTGTACAGTCTTCGTCCCCGAGGTTCACCATTACTACCTTCAGTTCACCTGTATAATCCGCATCCATTACACCTGCATTGGTTGTAAGCCTGTTCTTGACTGCTAACCCGCTTCCTGGTGCAATGGGCCCATAAGTGCACTGTGGTAATCCGATAACTATTCCAGTTCGGATGACTTCTTGCCCTCTTGCTAATATCGTTGCTATTTTGCTTCCGTACAAGTCGTGTCCTGCTGCCCTCAGTGAGCCTCTCATAGGCATCGTTGCCTCTTTAGTCAACCTTTTGACTGGGATCTGTTTTTCTATTTTTGCCTGAACCGTTGAGAACTTCATATCTAAGTTCTCCTCCTGGGCTTCCGCTTCTGGGTCTGTATAGACCCTCGGTGACTCTTTTAAACACCAGGACGTGCATCTCTCACTATCAAACATGATGGTCCCCTTTCTCCAGTCAATTGCAGGGCTATGTTCTCTTAACCATGGTATTCCAAGAACTGCTTCATGGTTTTGTAAATTTGCCACTTAGGAGGTAATCATTTCCCTATGGCTACCGATGTCCATAGGTACTGTCAAAGTATGATTAACTGGACCCATCATGATGAGTTTACCGTCCGCCAGGTAAATCTCTCGTTGTTGTCTGGCTTTGACCATAGGCATGCTGTACTTTTCACATACCTCCTTACCAATAAAAACCTCAGTCGCTCCAGAGTCAATCATTCCGTTGATGCTGATAATCTTGTCTCTGCCATGTAGTCACAATTTTACCATGACATGGTCGTTTTCGTGTTCCCGTGATTCCGTGTTGTTTAGTGCTGCGTAGAAGTTTCGTATCTCGATGGGTTTCTTTTTCCCCTTGTCCCTCAGACTATTGCTTACTAGGGACTGTCGTCTTTTTCCTATTCGTTCTTTTTGCTTTCAAGATCCATTTCGCGGATTGCTGTTCTTTGTTTCCATCGTGGGTTCTGAACCCTACTGACTGTCCTCGCCGGCTATTCTTTTTGTCTTTTAGGTTGGTACAGTTTCTCATCATGTGTCCTGGCTTTGCACATGTCATACACAGATTGTTGTTTCTTCTCCTCTAATATTCGGTCTTTGATATGTTTAGAGCTTACCTTCGCCCAGTCGCATCTAGGTCCATTAGATCTCCTCGAGACTCCTGTACTCGTTAGGTCTTGAAGATGCCGTCGTAGTTTCCGGCGTTGTCGTATGTTTTGGTCTTTGACGTTCCTTGTACATGTTTGATAACGTCCAAGCGGTTTTCTTGATTAATGGCCCATACTGCCATTTCTTCAGTCGTCGTGAAGTCTTGAGCCCTCATGGCCCATGCGTTCTGAATTTCTTCGTCTAGGCCTCTTAGGAAAGCCCTTCCCAAGGTTGCTTCGTCGTATTCTGCCTCTGTTGCCAGTAGTCGTAACTCGTTCCAGAAATCTGTCCCATTCCGGCTCCCTTGCTTGATTTTCATGGTTTTATTTCTTGCCGTTTCCCTAGAATCCACCTTGCTGAATTGGGTGCGTAGAGTGGCTAGAAATTCTGCCCAGTTATTCCATGTGGCTGGGGTCTTTGCTTCCACATATGGAGTAATCCATTTGCCTGCTGATTCCCTATGTAGGGATTTGGTGATGTACACTTTTAATCCGTCTTCATTTTCTCCCCATCCTTGTGCTGTATAGTACATTGCAAGTTGGACTAGCCATGCTCGCAGATTGGTACGGTCTCCTCTTTATGTATCCGGGGTTTTGCTTTTCGGCCTTCATACCGTCTGTTCCAGTCCATTTTCCTGAACCGTTCTGATCTACTCTTGGAGTTGTTCTCTCATAAGAGTTATCGTATCCGCTTGTCCTGCTACCCCCGACATTCTGTATAATGGGGATGCTGCAGAGCTTTCTGACCCTGATCTGGATCTTGCTTCCGGGGTGACCGGGCTTGGAGGTCTTGGGGATCCTTCTCGCGATATCTCGCTAAAGGCTTGTCCAAGTTCTGCTTGTAGTCCTAAGAAAGTCTGTGGATCGTTGAAGTCTGGTACTTCTGTATCTGTAGGTGAATCCTTTTTGTATTCGTTAAGTGTCACAAAGGAGGCAACCAAATGTTACAAACCTATCCCATGTCTGCCGGACAAGGCACACGATCTTCTTCAACTGCAACAGGTAACGATATGTACCGCTGGTCTTACCGCTCGTCAGGTCTCGTAGCCTTACAAAGCCGTGGGAATGCTGAGGCCTCTCACTCCTAGCCTTTGCGACTGCACCTTAGCGATAAGTTCTCTGAATCACCTTTCAGTCGGTGATATAAACGGATTGTCATAATAAGAATAAAGTATCGATTGAACTAATAGATAAAATATAACATAGGAAGTAACTTATGTGGTTGCGTGTAGAGCTAGCTATCTGTGTCCATGATCCTCCTTATATAGGCGCTCTTCCCACAACCCTAACCCTGCTGACTTTACTATGAGTCACCTCCTTACTATGACTGCCGTGTGAGTCATAGTATAACAAACATCCTATGACTCACAGTCTGAGTCATAGTATACCATCCCCATAGTTTCCAATATCCATAAAGGTCATCTGCACTAATCGCGTCACATGCGTGAAACCCCTGACTAATACTTGTAGTCAGGTGCGAAAGTCATAACATCATATGACCTCACAATCGTGAGTCATGAAACCATAAACATAAATCAAATCCAACATCATAATCATAAATGATCTCACAAATCGTGAGTCATGTGAAATATTCCATATTGCAAAGTCATGATTTGTGACATATCGTCTGAATCACTAGAGCTATCGGAGCTCTCTTCGCTGTCTGAGGTGCTTGGATCGTCCTTTGGTGTTGCTACTTGCTTTCCCTTCTATCCCTTTGGCGTACCGGGGAACTCTCCTGGAGTTCTGGCTGTTTCTTTGTCTAGTTCCTTCGCCGATTCCGCTAGCAATTACTTGGCTTGGTCTCATGATATCTGTCTTCCTGCTTCGTCTACCTTGAAGCTTGATGCCGTATATTGTTCACCTTTGATGCTCTGACTGCCTCTCTTTTTGGTAAGTTCGTGTCACAGGATCTGCTTACTTGACCTCGCCAGAAGTCTCTCGTCACCTATTCTGGCCAATTTCTTGCAAGCCAGAGGTTTCCTAACCTCTACCTGCTTCTAACTCAACTACTTGTTGAAGTTAAAAAAATGTAACGCTCCTCTAGTTGTATCAGGCACCAAGAGGTATGTGTCTTGATAAGGTATAACGATAGTAACTCAGATCCCAAACAACCGGGACTTCAAGTGAGTATTATTACCAGAGATCTTGATAAGTTGTTTAACAGCCGTCGCTTACTATATTGCTAGCTTCGGTAAGTCCTAGGCTTACTTGCTGTGGTTTCGTGCCAACTGAAAAGAATTAACTGCTCAACCAAGTATATTGAAAAACTCAGTCTGTCGAAGTCTGCCCTATCTAAGCTCCAAAGAGGCAGTCTTAAATACATGATCTCGCTTTTCCAAAGCTTTCCATATCCTTCCATTTGATTTCCAATCAACGTATATAACCAAGCTCCGGCTGTCAAGTCCTCCAATAAAACAAATGCCTCATGCACCTATAGGGTACAACACACAAAAAATGTATCATCCTGATACAAGAAACCAAACATGAAATATATCGGGTGTCAGCCTGATACATGAAACCCAATATAAAATAAACTAAGTATCAAACGATACTTGAAACCAATAACAAAATAAACTAACCCCTTTACTAGCCCTGCTAGTTTCCGTTACCCTTGTCAGCCTTAATAATAGTAACCAATAAGGGTTACAGGCTGTTTAACATATATATTTCCCTCTGGAGATACTGACATGGCGATTGATACAGTGCTTAGATTTCGGAGTAGACTAGGTAGACCAGGGTGTCTTAGTGTATTTGATTAACCATCCGGATTAGTGCTTGGTTTTCTTGTTTCTCTTGCTGGACTAGGTGGTCCAGGTTACGTAGCTGGGGTTGCTGGTCCTGAAGCGTCCTCTGGACCGAAATCTGATTCTCATTCAGAGCATGGTCCTTTCTTTGTATAATGGAATCCTACAATGTTTCTACTATGACTACTGACTTGAAGTTAGTTATTACTTATTTGGCTTTATATCTGATAAGCACTAGTATTTGGTTGTCACATCCTACTCGGTTATGACTTCCTAACTGGTTACTCTTTCCTTGCTTCACTTATCACTACCCTTCCTTGCCTCTACCCATTTGGGTATCACTATCCTCCTACTATACCTACTAGATTTGTATAGTATTAGCGATCTCTACTTACTTCTTGTTTGGATTTTATTACATGTTTTCTTTGCTCCATCCTGTCGCATTTAACCCTCTGTTTTTTGTATATAGTCACCTTGGTATGCTGCCTATATTAGCATGTTTGTTGGACAGGATGTTTGCGCTTTTGTTTAGTTTTCCTAGCTAAAATGTTAGGTATTTAAAGACACTGCAATCCCTTAAGCATTCGGCCTCTCAAGCCTTACAGGAATATCATCTTTAATACTACAAGTTGAACGGTCACTCTATTTGTTCCATACCTTTTACCTTGTCTATTGAAGACCTATCCATCGACGCTTCTCCCCCTATTCTTATAGTATCTTCGGAGTCCATTTGGGATTCTCTAGATACTTGGGAGTAGGTTACATTTTTTGACCTATACTCAAGTATACCTTTGTTCTTTGGCAGAGGACTGATCACTCTTTGCCTACCTTCACCCTGAAATACTATTACACCTCCCTCTTTCCGGGAAGGCCTTGAGCGGACTCCTGGTGAGACCAGCTCACCCTAGCTAGCAACCATTTCGCTTTCAACAGATTCCTGAAGGCACTACACTAGAGGATCGGTAGAATACCCCTCTGGACCCCGAAGTTAACCACCTGTTCCCCCACCTGCACCACCATCTGATAATTCAGAACTATCTTCAGTAGATAGTAGCAGCAGCGAAGAAGAAGACCAAGTCCAAGTCCAAGCGCCACACCAAAACCAAGACCTAGCCCAAGTGCAAGAACAAGTTCAAGCCAAGAAGGAAGCAAGTTCAGAATCAGACTCAGATTTCGGTCCAGAGGATGCTCCAGGACAAGCACCTGCAGCTTCGCCTCCCAAACTACACAGTCTCCTCTGAGAACCCAGAGAAGCATGCCCTGCACCAGACGATTTACGTACTCCATCAAGACCACCTAGTCTACTAAGGCAACCAAGCAATCCAAGCCCTGCACCCATCCCCATGTCAGTCCCCCAAGAGGGAAATAAACAGCTTAAATTGCCTGCACCATTCACATTCACAGGAGAAGGAAAAGATCGTGACCCATTGAGAATCAACTTATGTTTCAACACAGTCCATCGATACATCGCCAAATTGGGCATAACTGACGATGCCCCTGAAGGCCTTCAATACTTTGGAGCCTATTCTAGAGAGAAAGCCATCGATAAATTTACCCAATATGAAGCATCCCAAGGAGACCACACAGTTGCTGGACCCAAACAGAAATTCGAGGCCTACTTCCTTCCTTCCACATCTACTGATACCATCAAGGAACAGTTACTACAAGTCAAGCAAACTACTGGCTGAAAAACAGCACAGATTACTGATACTATAATCAGACTTGTAACCTTGAGAGACAGTCTCCCACAAGGAACAATTTCGGACTATTCACTGAAGCAGAGACTCCTAGCTCCCATGGATATCAAACTCAAGCGAGAAGTGAAGCCACACATCACTTCTGATACCTCCTTTGACCCGCTAGTAGAGATAGTCGAAAGGCGAGATGCAATTGCCTACTCTATAGGACTCTATGGAAATCGTCAAGGAAATGCAACCTCTAATGCAGTTTCCCAACAAGCACCCAAGCGCCCACTGAATAATACACAGCGAAATCAACCAAGGTTATCCAACAATACCTCTCGACATCCAAGAGTATCCCAGGCTGAGAAGGATCGGCGTAGAAAAGACAAGTACTATTACTATTATGAAAAACATGAACACTACTCTGATAACTGCTTTGAGAAGAAGAAGCTTAGGAGCATCCACCAGAGAGGAAATGCAGGACCAGGCAGAACCAGGAGACCCCAGAATGTCCAGAGAACATACCACACGCAGGAAGACTATCCCCATGTGAAGGAATCAGTCACAGTTAGCACAAACCATGCCTGACCTAGTGGAACTCAATCTCAAGCCCTCGAAGCATACATCACACTCAATGGCCATAAAGCCAAGGCACTATTCGATACAGGAACCGCAGGAGACAATTTGATATCAGGAAAGTTTGTCTCAACAAACCAAATACCTACTAGAGACCTCCCGACCCCTATCCACCTGAAGATGGTAGTTAAAGGATCACGCTTAGCAATGAAACTATGTTGCTAAGCCTATCATACAGATTGACAAGGAAAGCGGCGATATCTCTAAATCCCTAGTCTGTTCCTTGGACAACTATGATATCTTCCTAGAAATGCCTTACTTTACTGTACACCATGCTATAATAGATTGCAGTAAATCTATTATCACCTTCCCTGACAAAGGAATCACCTTGACCAGCAAGAAAGCTACACATGCATGATTTTCAGCGATGAAAGAAGCAGATGCCCCTGACTTCATTTCCTAGTTTCCTACAGTATTCCCTGGCAAGAAAACAGCGGAATTACCACCATTGATACAGGTCAACCACCACATTCAGCTGAAAGACACAATTTCGGACCATAATCTGAGATTCTTCACATTCCCGGATAAGAGCATGCCAGCATAGAGAGCATTAATCGAAGACTGGAAAGCTAAAGGAATCATCTACCCTAGCAAGGCATACAACCCAGTTAACATATTCACAGTTGTATGGTGCCACGTAGAAGTTTCGTATCTCGATGGGTTTCTTTTTCCCCTTGTCCCTCAGACCATCTCTTACTGGGGACTGGCGTCGTTTTCCTCTTCGTGCTTTTCGCATTCCAGATCCATTTCGCGGAATCCTGTTCTTTGTTTCCATCGTGGGTTCTGAATCCTACTGACTGTCCTCGCCTAGTATTCTTTCTCATCTTTTGGGTTGGTGCAGTTTCTCATCATGTGTCCTGGCTTTGCACATGCCATACATAGATTGTTGTTTCTTCTCCTCCAATATTCGGTCTTTGATATAGTAAGAGCTTGTCTTCGCCTAGTCGCATCTATGGCTATTGGGTCTCCTCGAGACTCCTGTAGTCGTTGGGTCTTAAAGGTGCCTTCGTAGTTTCTGGCATTGTCGTATGTTTTGGTTTTTAAACTTCCTTGCACATGTTTGATAACGTCCAAGCGGTTTTCCAGATTAAGGGCCCATACCGCCATTTCCTCTGTCCACGTAAAGTCTTGTGCCCTCATGGCCCATGCGTTCTAAATTTCTTCGTTTAAGCCTCTCATGAAGGCCCTTCCCAAGGTTGCTTCGTCGTATTCTGCCTCTGTTGCCAATAGTCGTAGCTCATTCCAGAAATCAGTTACATTCCGGCTCCCTTGCTTGATTTTCTGGATTTTATTTCTTGCCGTTTCCCTAGCATCCACGTCGCCGAATTTGGTGTGTAGAGTGGCTTGAAATTCTGCTCAGTTATTCCCTGTTCCTGGGGTCTTTCCTACCACATATGGAGTAAGCTATTTGCATGCTAATTCCCTGAGTAGGGATTTGGCGAAGTCCACTTTTAATCTGTCTTCATTTTCTCCCCATCCTCGTCCTGTGTAGTACATTGCAAGTTGGACTAGCCATGCTCGCAGTTTGGTACGGTGTCCTGAACATGTGTTCGGGGTTTTGATTTTTAGCCCCCGCACAGTCTGTTCCTGTCGATTTTCCTGCACCGTTCTGATCAACTCTGGGAGTTGTTCCCTTGTGAGAGTTATCGTATCCGCTGGCCCTGCTACCCCAACATTCTGTGTATTGGGGATGCTCCTGAGCTTACTGACCCTGATCTGGATTTTGCTTCCAGGGTAACTGGGCTTGGAGGTCTTGGGGATCCTTCTCGCGATATCTCGCTTAAGGCTTGTCAAAGTTCTGCTTGTAGTCCTAAGAAACTCTGTGTATCGTTGAAGTCTGGTACTTCTGTATCTGTAGGTGAATCCGTTTTGTATTCGTTAAGTGTCGCAAAATCATGCAACCAAATGTTACAAACCTATCCCTAGTCTGCCGGACAAGGCACACTATCTCCTTGAACTGCAACAGGTAACGATAGGTACCGCTGTTCTTACCGCTTGTCAGGTCTCGTAGCCTTACGTCGCCTTGGGAACACAGAGTCCTCTCACTCCTAGCCCTTGCGACTGCTCCTTAGCTAAAGGTTCCTCAAATTATCTTTCGGTCGGTTAATATAAATGGATGGTCGTAATAAGAATAAAGTATCGATTGAACTAATAGTAAATGTATTACATAGAAAGTAACTTAGGTGGTTGCGTGAAGAGCTAGCTATCTGTGTCTTCTTTTTTTTTTTTTTTTTTTTTTTTTTTTATCATGTATTGCTTGTTAAGGTACAAGAACTCGCATGCATCGTGAGATATAGCATAAAGAAAACCTTAAATCAAAAACGAATAAACAAACGAAAGAACACCCCCAAAGCTCCTAGTAATGCCTGGCATAAGACACGTCACCACATACTGTTAATCAAAAAGTAAATGAAACAAACCAAGACCCGAGGGCCAACTTGTAACACAAAATGAAGCACAAGCACAAACACCCAAGCAGACCCAAGCCAATGAAAATATAAGCTAAAGTGGCCGAGGCGGAGAGGAAGAATGAACGAGAGGGGCCACGGAGGAGGCAGGGGAAGAGGGGAACATCATTGGGGATGGGGAGCGGCGCCCTGGGGCAGGCATAAGGGGGGGGAAAGGCGGTTCCCGTCTCGCTGATAAAGCGACAGAGGGCCAGAAGGAGTGGGAGCGAGGGCCAGACAGGGGCCTCAGGGCTAATGTCGGTGACACCTAGGAGGTGACGTGACTGTTCAATGGCCGTTAAGGGACAGGGTAGGATGGCGTGGCTGAAAGTCTCATGCTCCTCCCCACAACGGGGGCTAAAGGGTGGGAAGGCCAACGGAAAACCAGGAGGGGTGGGCCGCCAGGTAGATCTTAAGTGAGCGTATGTGATGCACGCACCCGGCAATGAACTTCCCCAGGCCCATGAAGGGGTGAGGCGACATGCACCTGGGGAAACGATAAAACTCGGGAGGAGGAGCGGCCCTGAGCTAGTCATCCATAAGAAGATCATGGTCCTTCCGGCGCAGAACACGGTAGGCAGAGGTCATGGCTGTTGCAGGCCGCAGGGGGGGGTGGAAGGATATTAGAACCGTCCTAATCAAGGGTGCAAAGGACAACGAGCCCAAGAGCGGTAGTGCCAGATGAGCCATAGCATCAATTGGGAGGTGTGTGCGTACCGGGGGAGTAGGGGGGGACGTGCGCCAGCTCAGGGGCATAACATTGGCGGGCAGACGCCTACACAGGTATTGGAATGAATCTGGTTCACAGAACTGTAGCAGCGAAGGAAAGTCAGGAGGAAGGCGAGCTGCAGCAGGACTGGCAGAGGTCGGGGAGGACACCAGCCGGTGGCCGGCCTGGCGGTGACGGTGCCTTGCCAAGGATGCGACTGGGGGTAGGCAGGCTTCTGGGGAGAGGATCGGGGTGGGAGTTGATCGGAAACAGTTTGTGACCCATCGCTGAACAGAACGCCAAAAAACCTCCATTCAGTCCAAAAGTGAGTGGGAGGGCACCAGAAGGTCTGCTCCATAGAGGAGGATTGGTAACAGAAGGGAAACGGCCAGCCTGTGGCACAAATGGGGGGAGAGGCCAGACCCTGGGGGTGACAGCCGCTGAACAGTGGAAAAAGCACCCTGGGCAAGAGAGAGGCGTAGGGAAAAATGAGCGTGAGTGGAGAGAGAAGGGGTAAACCAGTAACGCAGCCAACGGACTTCGGACTGCGGGGAGAACAAAAGCGAATCAATAGCGATTGGAGAGAAATCAAGTAAACCCAGCTGAAGTTCGAATCCTCTAATGTATCAGCTCTGTCTTGGGGACCGAGAAGGACACATGACAAATGGAGACCCTACGATTCAGACGGGAGTAAATGAGCAATAGGGAGCGAACATTGCCCCTATAAGAAGGAGATGCCATGGTGATGGCAAAATCATCAACTTTGGAAAGAATAAGCCGCCTAGGAACCGAAAAATGCAGAGAAGAAACATCAATAATAAACACCAAAGGAGACATATGGGACCCCAGAGGGGTGCCAACGGAAACAGGGGAAAAGGTCCTTGGAGAACCTTGAAACAGTAAGGAACAAGTGCGACCAGTGAGGAAAGACCTGACCCAGGCCACAAGGTAGTGATTGACCCCCTTTCTCTTGAGGGACTCGGCCAAAACAGATGAGTCGACATTGTCAAAGCCACCCGTAATATCAAGGAAGAGGGTGGAGACCTTGACGTGTGGACGTTGAAAGGAGCGGACAGTGTGAACCAAGGAAGCACAGGCGTCTAAGGAGGAGAGACCAGGAAGAGAGCCACACTGGTTAGGACTCAGGAGCCCAACGGCACAGGCGATGTGTTCCAGGCGGGAGGCGACAACCCTTTCCAAGATTTTGGAAAGGGTCTGAAGAAGAACAATAATGCAAAAGAAAGAAGTAGAATCATAAGAGTCCTTGTCGGGATTATCAAGGATAACCCCATTTGGCTTTTGCAGAGATGGAGGGTGGAAGCCAAACTGCAGGAGCGGGCCGGGGAGATGGGTGAGAATCAAAGGGTTGATAGCGTGTACCTTCTTCCAGTCAGAATACGGGATCGTGTCTGAGCCATGGGCGGAGGAGGAGAAAGAGGGGGCCAGGTTGGAAGCCACTTCCTCAGTTTTGGGGGGGGGGCAGTCCCCGTATGGGGGCAGAATGGTAAGGAGGGAACTAAAAGGGCGAGGAGGGAAAAAATGGTAAAGGAGGACCTGGTTCATACCGTCAGGGGTATCTGCCCCTCGGAGGGATGGGAAAAAAAGGATGGGGCGGCCAAGGGCCAGCCTTCTAGTGGTTCAAATAGTGCGGAGAGTGGTTGACACGAGGAGGTCATACCAGTGGGACCTCTTTGCAGTCTTAATTGCCTTAAAGTACCCACGCTTGAAGAGGCGGGCAGCGTCTTGCGCACCAGGGAAGCAGTCTGGGCGTCTAGCCATACGTGAGGCAGAGTGGAACTCCCGTCGCAGAGTAGAGAGTAGAGGAGACCACCAGAGTTTGGCGTGCAGGGAGGGGCGGGACAAGGGGGTGTGCTCCTTAAGGAGAGAAGTGAGGCGGGTAGAGTGATAGTCGAACCAGGTACTTAGGGAGGCGGCCGTCGGGAGAGAGGGGGCCTTAGGGACAGAAAACACCTTAACTTTCTCCTCCAGTGCGGGCCACTCTGTCAAACCCCAGTTAGGGGCCGGAGCTGGAGTGGCTGCCGAAGGGTGAGCGAAGGTGATGGAAATAGGAACATGGTCAGAACCAGTGGAGGGAAGGGGATATCGCATAGTGGAAAATAGGGGGCGAGAGCAGGGGAAACAAATGCAAGGTCGATAACACCAGGGCGGGAAGAGCCACCCAACGGGAAGCGAGTGAAAACACCAGGAATGTTTTAGAGTGAAAAACCCAAGGCAGAGGCCCTGTCAGCATACGGGGATGAGGCTGCAAGCTCCTGATAAGAGAAGTCGCGCACGGGGTTTGCAGCAGGAAGGTGAATATTGGGATCTCCCAGGGTTAAAACAGGAAAATCAACAGAGGGAAATACAACAGAGGGAGGAACAGTGCGACGAGGAGAAGAAGGAGAAAACCAAGTACTATAGGAATTCAAGATACGAAAACGAGGAAAAGATAACCCAAAGGCCGTAGTGCACTGGAAAAAATGCTAGCCCATGACGTCATGCCTACCACAAAACACAGGAAGAATAATACAGGACTTGAGCAAGGGAGCAGAAACATAAAAAGCCACCCTAGGGGAACCAGAAGACAAAGCGGGCGGGTGAAAGGCAGAAAACCCAGCGAGGGTAGGAAGGCAACCCATGTAAGTAGGGTGATCCTGTAAACAAACAACAGAAGGAGGGAGCGATAAGCCCGCAAAGGAATTAAACAAGGAAAGAAACACCTCCAAGCTCCCAAGTCTGTATTGTTGGACAAAGGACAGGAGTGAGTGGATTGAAGGGGTGGGGGAGGAAGAGTGGGCGCGAGACATTAGCAGGCAGAGCCCGACCCATGATGTGAGGAAGGAGTAGGGGAGGGGGCCTCCGAGGGGCGTAGGCCACCCTGCTTTGAGGGGGCACGCCTTGGCGAGGAAGAGGTGCGAGAAGGGGGGGGGAGCTCTAGCTGCAGGCTGGACAGGAGGTTCCTACAAGACCTACCAGGCCTGGGGGTTTCCGGATCAAAGGAGGGTGCAAGAGAGGGGGTGGCTGGAAGGATAGAAGTCCCATGGGCTGGGTGCAGAGGTTGCCCAGAGGGGGAACCATCATCCCCAGCAATGTCCATGGCGTCAGGCGGAGGAGGAGAACCTGGGCGGGCCCCAGTAGTGGGTACAGGACGCGGGGGTGGAGAAGGGCGGTCAGGACAGTCGTGATACCTGGCGGAGTGGTCGCCACCACAGTTGGTGCATCTAGCGGGGGAAGAGACACTACAGTTAAGAACTGGTTTCAGGTTGCCCCCATTGGGGCAGGATGGGTTGGGGCAGCGGTAGTCGGCTCTGGTGTGGTAGAGGGAGCAGAGGGGGCAGACAGGGTGAACTACTTTGCACCGGGGGCCGACATGGCCGAACTTCCAGCAGTTGAAGCATTGGGTTTAGGCATTGGAGGAAAAGGCCCTTTCGGACCTGCGGTTCTGGGAGAAGAGGTGAACGGAGGGGAACAAACGATCCAGGTCTGTGGGGTCAGCTGTAACAATGAGTGATGTTGAGAACTTGCCCAATCTGGAATCTTTGTCCGGGTTGAGAAAGTGAGCCGAGAGGGTTGAACCCCAGTCGAGTTTCTAATAGAAGTGGAGAGGCTAGCGAAGAGGTCTTCATGGTTATCAGGGAGGTAGACCAAGGGGACAGAGTGGATGGCCACCTGTGTGGCATTGGAAGCACGGCGGAAGGAAAGCCAGTGGTTTTCTCCAACTGGGAAGGATTGGTTCAAGCGCAGGGAAAGAGCATCAAAGTAGGGAGCATAGGAAAGGGCAGGGACTGAGAGGTCACGGCCAAGGAGAGAAACAGTGCCGCGGTCATTAACAGTAGCAGTAAAGGCGCGGGGAATGGAGCAGTTGGCCTCATCAAGGACAGAGGCAGCGAGGTTAGGCAGTAAACCAGCAAGAGCAAGCGCATCAGAACTAAAACGTGGTGAAGTGCGGAGATCATAGAACCGACGTGAGGAGGCAGGGAGGGGAGGGGCTGTTTTAACTTTAGGGGGGGAAGGAGACATAGTGGCCTGGGCCACCTGTGCAGCGGAAGGGCCAGCACTAGCTGCGGCTGCCTTGGCCTTGCTTGTCCTCCCACCAGCCCTGCCAACAACCACCTGGTGGGAGCCGACCGCAAGCGCGTCAGAAAACTGGGGACGAGATGAGTCAAAACTATGTATGACAAGTGGGGGGTTAGAGGAGGGAGCTGGGGCAGTGTGTGGAGGGGGGACGGCTGCCAGAGGCTGGGGTGGGCCAGCACGAAACCCAGGTCGCCCTGGAGGGCCGGGCGGGCCATGGATTGAGGACGAAGCGGGTGGAGCAGGAGGAGGAGGGATGGAAGACTGAGGGTGGGTGACCCTAACGTATTTCACCCAGTAATGGGTCACCCCCCTGTAATGGGTCACATATACATTTTTCCGTACTCAACTAAAAAGTGAAACTCTGCAACCATCATTGAATTCAAGCTTTTGTAATTTTCCATGCTAATAAAATGAGAACAGGCAATGATTATGACAAAAGATCAAATATTTTTAACAAGAAATGCAATAGCAATTCAGCAGAGTGATAATACATGAAAATATTCTAAGTCTCTGGCAAGGATGACATTCCCACTCCACCATTGATGCCATAATTTATCGAATGCCAGGTAGATCTGTAGGGGCGGCTGCTACTAGAGCTGGAAGTTGCAGAATTTGATTTAGGTAACTATTGATTGTAAGCAAAGTTTTTTCAAATATTGAACAAAATAGGATATTATACATACAATTTGTTCTTCCTCTTCAGCAGTTGTTTCACCCTGTGAACTTTCGGAAAGGACTAAAGAGACTGTGGTTTGTGTCTCAGGTTTGATCCTCTTCCTTGGTACCTGTGGTCTTCTACCATTTGCATTCCGAATCCTTCCTGCCTAAACTTTTGCCTGCTTCTTGAGATCATCTCTTTGACACTTCTTATACAATTCTCCAAGAACCTTTGTATGAAGAAGGAGTCCACCCTTGATCTGGCGGCGGTCAGGCTTGCTTGGCTGTATAGACTCTTGTTGCTTAATTGTTGCTTTGTCGAGAATTGACTGAGTTTATGCCTTTTCTGCAAGGTCAATTGCTTGGTGAAGCAAAACACTTGCCTCTCCAACATCCTCAAGATTGGCTGCCTTTTTTCTTATCTCATCAACCTCTTGAGCTCTGCCATCTCTTCCATCTAAGGGCCTAAGTCCAGAATATCTTGCTGAAAGGGGAATTGGTGGAGTTGCATTCATTTGAAGGTTGGGATTTTGAAGTACATGTTGACGATTAAAAGGGATCATTCCACTTGCACGCCAGGCAGAAACCACATTCTCCACTGTTATAGCCTTCTCTCTTGCCCTTTGTAGCATTGGATAGAAGTCTCCTTTACAGATCTTCCAGAACAGTCCATGGTTGCGTTGAAAGTCTTCTAGCTCCTGTTTGTAATAGTTTCCCAATGGGGAAAACAATCCAATATCCAATGGCTGCAAGATATGGGTAGTATGTGCAGGGAGGCAAAGGAGGTGCACATTGTTTCTAAGAGCATGCTCAATGAACTCAATGTTGTTGACATGTGAGCTGTGGCCATAGAGGACAAGAATCCTGTGTTCAGTTATTCCCTTAGCTGGACGTGAACATGGTTCAAATATTTGATCAAACCACTCAATAGCAATTTCCGATGAGGTATATCCCGCCTTGGAGTAGGTAAAGAAGGAATCATTCTCCATCTCATAAATGATATTTGAATGATGGCCCATGAGGTGTGCTGTAGAAGAGTGAATAATAAGGGGTGCCAATACTCTGCCATTACCAGAAACTACTTCAATCACTGTAACCCAGTCTCTCTTGCCATCCTGCATTACCTTAGGATTCCGTCTACCTGTTTGGCAAAGAACGGTTCCACCTCCACCTAAACCCCTTGCAAACCCTTTCTCATCTGTATTCTAAACATTTTCTGGTAGGACATGATATTTGCTTTTCAAGATATAAAATCTCTCCAGATGTTTCTTTAGAATAGAAACAATAGTCGCAGGAGCTCTTTGCTTGTCAAAGCTCTTTCTAACCTTGCTTTGAATACCCGGATGTCTCTGAACAAACCGGTCTACCCACCCCTTCCCAATTTTGGCCACTCTTCCTTTGGCTTTTAGAATTTCATAAACCATCTGCAACACATGTCTGCGGGGAAGGGGAATGCCACGATCATCATAATCCTCAATCCTTTGAACTATTACCTTCTCCTCAAGGTGGGTGAGCAACTGCTGGCCCTGGTGGGCAACCTTTCGTGGAGTGGTACTGCCTTTAAGACAGTTCTGCAGGGTGGTATTTGAAACTCCGAAGGTTTCAGCGAGATCGCTTATGGAGAGGTTAGGATCTTGTTGTTTGGCGGCAATGGCTGCCTGAAGACGATTCTCCAGGTCAGGCTTCTTGTGTCGCATTGGTGGTAGGATGATAATTCACAAAATTTGATATAAAAGAGTAATGGTTGTTGGTCAGAATTAACTAAGTCTGCAGAGTAAAAAACATTAAAACTTTGAGGATCTTGCACTACCTCTAATATTGCCCTAATCTTTTATGATTCACAGACCCTATTGTAAATCACCTACACAATCACCTGGAGAAATATTGGATTTATCCCGTGAACCATTTCTTTTCTTTAATACAATTTCTGATAGAATCATATAATCTCACTTGGACTATTTACAGAGGTGAAAATTATATTGCAGTTTTCAAAAATGGCAGACTTGTTTAAGAGTCTAAAGCCAATTTGGGAATTGAATTTGAATAAGGTCCGATTATTTTTACCTCCAAGAATCACAAATTTATCAAAATAATCTTGGAGATTGAGTGACCCATTACTGGAGGGTGACCCATTACTGGGGGGTGACCCATAACTGGGTGAAATACGTTATATAACAGATCACGAAGAGAGGAGTAAAGGGAAGCGAGGTCTGAGCGCAGGGTGTCAACCCCATTCTGAGAAGGGGCAGGTGCCGTCGGAGTACGGTCGCGGATGAGTAAGGTGAGTTCGTCCAACCTGGTGTCGACCGCGACGAGGCCATGCAAGGCGGAGCAAATGAGAGGAAGAAGGATGGTTTCTGCAGTAGAGAAGTCATACAGGTCTTCAGTGGAGAGGGGGGGGACTAGTCCTTCACGCCAGCTAATAGCAGAAAGGGTTTCCAGGAGAAAAGAAGAAATAAACAAGGAGTTGACCGGGAGGGTGGGGTGAGGAGAATCCTCAGGCGAAAGGGCGTGGGAGGACTGAACCGAAGAGGGGCGAGAAGGCTCCATAGCCTACGCCTAGGGACGCGAAACCTAAGCGAGGGCAGGAATGAGGGGATCGTGAAGTTAAATGGGTTAACCGCGGTGTTGAAAATGTAGGGGCAGGAAAATAGAGGAAGCGGAGCGTGGCTAGCTATCTATGTCCGTGACCCTCCTTATATAGGCGCTCTTCCCACAAACCTAACCCTGCTGACTTTACTATGAGTCACCTCATTACTATGACTGCCTTGTGAGTCATAGTATAACAAACATCCTATGACTCACAACTTGAGTCATAGTATACAATCCCCATAGTATCCAATTTCAATAAAAGGTCATGTGCGCTAATCGCCTCACATGCGTGAAACACCTGACTCATACTTGTAGTCAGGTGCGAAAGTCATAACATCATATGACCTCACAATCATGAGTCATGAAACTATAATGATAAATCAAATCAAACATCATAATCATAAATAATCTCACCAATCGTGAGTCATGTGAAATATTCCAAATTGCAAGTCACGATTTATGACAAATTCATGCAAACCCTGAAACAATTCGATCCATCCAAGACTGGCCAACACCAAAATCGAAAAAGGATGTTCAGACCTTTATTGGAGTTGTGATATATCATGCACAGTTGCTTCCACACCTTGCCTCCACCACTGCCCCCCTCACGGACCTATTTTCCCAAGATGGGTTTGAGTGAAGCCCCCTACATGATAAAGCCTTCGAAAAGGGTAAGCGTCTGGCATAGGAGACAATTCCACTCCCCCCGATCTTATATGAGATATCAGCTAATCCTATATACCTCATTACTGACTGCTCTAAGGTTGGATCAGGTGCATGAGTTGGCCAAGGACCCTTCCCAGAGAGAGCATAACCTGCCGCATTCCACAGCAGAAAGTTTGCAACAGACAGCTTCATTACCCTATCCATGAATAGGAACTTTTGGCGATTGTGGATGCCATTTAGGCATTCCATCCGATTCTATAGGGCACCAAGTTCACTGTTGTGTCTAACAATAAGGCACTATCCTTTTTCCTGAAGCAGACTGACCTACCTTACCACTAAACTATATGGTGCATGTTCCTGCAATTTTATGATTTCGATATCATATTCAGACCTGGCAAAGACAATGTCCTTGCAGATGCACTATCAAGGATCGATGAAGACACCCAAGTTGAAGAAGACCAAATACACGAAGACCCCACAGAGAAAAAGCCTATAAAGACTGCCTCCTCCCGCATTGACAGTGTATCAAGACACTACCTCAACATCTCCCATACCCTAGACCCTTCTTCTGCCCTCACTGTTCAAGTACCCCCTCGTATTCTTGCTTCTGAAAACCACTCCATGTGGAACTCACATCATGGCACAAGATCAAAGCCCTCCAGCTCCCAATAAGCTAGTCACCACTCAGATTCTGTTAAACAAGCCATGGACAAAGCAGCAGATACCCTCGAGCTTGCAACCAAAGCCATTCTAGGTAGTGAAATCGTCAAGACCTCCTCCTATCTCAGCAACCCTCAAGAGCCATCCCATGCCACAGTACTTATTGAGGGAGCTAAAGCTCAACTGTGTGGCCTTGCGGCGAGAATTAACATTACTCCAGTGGATATGAACCAACCTCTGCATCCAGATGCTATCAACAACTACCTTAAACAAATCCATGATTCTATCACCCAACTGGAATCCCTTTCAGTCACCACCTCCAGAAATATCGCCCCCAGCACTACACCTAATGAACCTGACCCTCAGCCCACACCAGTCCTTCCTCAACACCGAGTCAATGAACAGGACCGATTTCTTGAATCTAATAGAAAGAAAGCCATATACTGGACTCCCTGGGTCTGAGACCGGTGCCAAACCCAAATAAATGGAAAGAATACAGGATGTATTCCCTCAGGATCTCGCGATATTTTAGGAATCTTGCCTCTTTACTCTTCCTCCAACTTTGTTTCCCCTCATCATGCCAAGCGCAGAGTAGAGCACAGATTGGCTGTTCCTCCACCCCTCCACGATGATGATGGCTACCTAGTCTTTAATACATTTGTTGATAAGGGAAAAGAAAGAGAAATACCGGATATCGACCAAGGATGAGACCTACCTACCACAGAAGAACCTGTCGATTATGAGAACTGCTTTTTTGATCTACCCTCTTCTCAGCTTGACCTTCGCGCTTTTCAGCTTACCAACTACATGAAAGGAAAGTGGTACTCCAGCACCCGAAACGCTACCCAGAATAACCCCCTACTTTTGGTAGTTACCAATGATATCGACCATCCTGACTGGCCCTTATATGATGGAGTTCTTGTCAGAAAGGGAAAGGATGACAGTAGAGACTGTCCTAATGTCCCCTATGAACCAAGCTATGAAGGTGGTAATATCAGAAGCGAAATTGTACGCATTACCCTTGAACAAATGGCACATATGCGTTGTTAGAAATTTCCTGTATATGCATCAAGAGACTTCTACTGGCTCCCCATAAGGAACGATTTCAAAGACTCTTTCAGCAGATAAGTTACCACCTATGCCAAGTTCACAAGCAACGTACCACTATCTCTGAAGGATCAGTTACCCCTCTCCCAGTCCCCAGGCAGCCATTATCGTCCCTTACAATTGACTTTGCAGGACCCTGCCCTAGCGATTCCAAGCTTGAACTCATAATGGTTGTCTGGGATCGATTCAGTGGCTTTACCTACCTCCTACCAGTCTACCAGAACATCACTGCTATTGAAACAGCACACACTATTATTGAGCGAGTCTTCTCCATTCCTGGTTTCCCTACCTCCCTAGTCTCTGATAGAGACCTCAAGTTTACCTCACGCTTTTGGACACAGCATATGGCAAATCCAAATGCCGATCCCAACATCGCCACAGCTTACCATCACCAGACCAATGGAGAGACTGAGCACAGAATCAGAACTGTTCGCCAATGCCTTTCGAACTATGTCAACCCTAAAGGTACCAAGTCACTTCCCTACCTACCACATGTCCAAACTGCCATCCATGCAGACTCCAACAATAGCACAAAACTCTCCCCCTTCAAAATCACTTTCAGCAGACTACCAAACCTCCTCCCTAGTCTCAGAGTTCTCCACACTTCAGTACTTGTAGCAGACAAGATTGGTTTACAGATAATGAAGAATCAACAACTTGCCAGGGATGCACTCAAGAAGGCCAGAGCACGCCAAACCACCTCCAGCGAAAACAGAAGAAAGGATGGACCCCCAATCATCCCTAATGGAACAGAGGTTAACTTCAAGTAAGCGTCCTATATCTAAAAGGTTGGACGAAATCACAAGCTAGTTGGACCATGGTTAGGACCCTTCTCAGTGAGCGAAGGACCTGACAGACATACCAACTACAAACTCATACTTCCTCCAGTGATGGCCGGAATCTACCCATGGATACATCACAGCTCTCTTCGCATTTACCTTTGACCCAACCCCTTCGCCTTCCCAGCAACACCTGAACTCAAATCCAAAGAGCCTGTCACAATCGAGCTCAGTGGACAAGAGCAAGGGGAAATCGAAAAGATACTCACTGATCGAATCTATCACAGAAAAAGATAGTTCTTTCTCCTTTGGAAAGGCTATGACGAAATCGAAGCAACATCGGAACCCCTCGAAAACCTAGAAGGCGCCAGCACCTTTATCAGATTTTACTGGTTCCATAATTACAATGAATCTATATCTCTCAGACTACCTTGGTCCCATCGTGAGACTTTCTCTGCCTGGACACTTCAGAAACCAGATTGTGCCCCCCTCTGACCAGCGCTTGAGCCTGACGGATTTTGGAAACCTCTCCAAGACTCACACTACTCAGAATGCGATACCAGCACAACAAACTCCACCTTGGATGAATCTGAGATGGAAGGCTTACTGCTTCATCGTAATATCTTTGGTATTATGGGGCTTATCAAGGTGTAAGTTCCTGACACCAGTGATGGATATATGTTTACTGATTAAGTTATATGTTTTGAAATTGAGTGGAATACTCCAAAGGCGGGTCGGTCATTAAGCCCTTTAGGATATTTCTTATTGTTTAATTTGTTTTATTTCTTTTAAGGGGAATGTAACGGAATCCTACTATGTTTCTACTTTTACTACTGACTTGAAATTGGTTATCACTTATTTGGATTTATACCTGATAAGCGCTACTAATTAGTTGTCCCTTCCTACTTGGTTATGACTTCCCTACTGGTTCTTCTTTCCTTGTTTCGCTTATCATTACCCCTCCTTGCCCTACTCATATGGGTATCCCTATCCTCCTACTATACCTACTAGATTTGTATAGTATAAGCGATCTCTTGTTCCTTCTTGTTTTGATCCCATTACTTATTTTGTTTGCCCCATCCTGTCACTTTTAACCCTCTTTTTTCTGAATATGGTTACCTTAGTATGCTGCCTATATTAGCATGTTTGTTAGACAGGATGTTTGCACTTTTGTTTAGTTTTCCTAGCTACAATCTTTTGTATTGAAAGAGCCTGCAATCCCTTAAGGATTCGGACTCTCAAGCCTCACAGGACTATCATCTTTAATACTATAAGTTAAATAGTCACTCTATTAGTTCCATACCTTTTGCCTTGTCTATTGAAGACCTATCCATCAACGGTTCTCCCTCTATCCTTATGGTATCTTCAGAGTCCCTTTGGGATTCTCGAGATACTTGGGAGTAGGTTACACTTCGTTTGGATTTCTTAGTAGAGCTATTCTTGGACAGGTTCTTGGACTTGGGCTTGGTTTTGGTGATCTACTTCATTCTTGCTTCTATCTACTGAAGATTGTTCTGAATCCTCAGATGGTGGTGCAAGTGGGAGTACTGGTGTACGTCTTTGGGGACAGGAGGAGGATACTGCTGATTATCTATTGAAGTGAGTTCTGGTATCTCTTGGAAGCGAAATTGTTGCTAGCTAGGGTGAGCTGGTCTCGTCAGGAGTTCACTCAATGCCTTCTAGGAAACCGGGAGGTGTACTAATACTGCCGGGTCAAGGTAGGTGAAGAGTAATCAGTCCTCTGGCCTAGATCAAAGGTATACTTGAGTCTGGGTCAAAAAATGTAACCTACTCCCAAGTATCTAGGGAAACCCAAAAGTACTCTAAAAATACTATTGGGATAGGAGGAGAATTGTCAATGGATGGGTCTTCAATAGACAAGGTAATAGGTATAGAACAAATAGAGTGTCCTTTCATCTTGTATTATTAGTGATTATAGTTCTGTGATAGTTGAGAGTCCTAATCCTTAAGGGATTGCAGGCTCTTTCAATACAAAAGATTGTAGCTAGGAAAACTTAACAAAAGCGCAAATATCCTGTCCTACAACATGCTAACAGAGGCTGCATAACTAGATAACCATATCCTAAAACCAGAATGTTAAATGCGACAGGATGGAGCTATCAAAACAAGTTTTGGAATCCAAACAAGGAGGAACTAGTGATCTCTCATACTATACAAATCTAGTAGGTATATGAGGAGGATAGCAATACCCAAATAGGTATAAGCAAGTAGGGGGTAATGATAAGCGAAACAAGGAAAGAATAACCAGTTAGGAAGTCATTGCCAAGTTCGAAAGGACAACCATATAGTAGCACCTATCAGGTATAAACCCAAATAAGTAGTAACCAACATCAAGTCAGTAGTAATAGTAGAAACACAGCAGGATTCCAATACAATTAGATCTTTTCCTTTCTGGCTTCTTGGTTGTGCAACCCACTTGGCGAGAACTACCTTTTTCAAAGGTATCCAGTTGACAGCTATCCATTGGCACTCATACTGATAACATAAAGTGCAGTGTAAAGTTGGTTGACTAGTTTGACCTGGACTCTTCAGTCCATGGGCCTTTCACAGGATTCTGGTATAACGTTTCACAATTAACTGAGTGTATCTCGCTCCTTGAGGTGTTAGCTTCTTTGGCCTTCCAGATCAGGAATGTGCACCTTATGTTTGATAGTCCCCCTATCATTTGATGGTTCGTAATATTGTCCAACCGTCACAATCAAACTCTCTCTACACCTTAGCAGCTAATCGACCAGCCTTGCGTGCAGCAACAATAATTGCTCACTTTATGGAACTGAGATCTTCTTGAATTCCACCAGGAGTTCTCCTATTGGAATTTATTTCATTTCCAAAAGGCTGCATTTTGAAGAATAAATTCACAAAGTGTAGTAGTTTGAAGAAGGTAGGATGGTTGCCGTCAATGGCGTCACAAAAACAATTGTCGTTCTTTATGGGTCTGGGTCCGACAGTACTTTTGACAGGGCTGTTTACCAGTATTTGCGCGTTGCAAGAATTTGGACTTTGACTTGGTGCTGGCTTAGGTGTGCCATCTGATCAAAAGTGCCAAGCCTAGCCTCCACATTTCTTGAAGCTTTTGCATTGCGCAAGTCATCTCGCACCTCGCTATTCTGGATGGCCAGTTTTTCACGGATTGCATCCGGGACAACGGGGATTCGGAACAATGGGGATCCTGAATAATAGAGACTCAGAGAGCAATATTTACGGAAAGACCAATGAGTGTCTGGACTTCATTGTGGGAGTTATTGGAATACAAGAACCAAAGGAACTTGACATTAACCTGAATTCTCTACAGTTTCTACACTTCATATACATACTGGGATTCTTCACAGCTGTCTATCATACTTTCTTTCCTCTGTCACAACCTCTCCTCTGACCTCCCACTTGTATCCCTTTATTATTTTTTCCGCAACTTGGATTTCTGGTGCTGGGTTCTTTCCCCTTTTGGTTTAGTTTTTCTAGCAGTCATGGAGGAATCCGGCTCAGCAGATGAACTTCCTATAGGGTCAATGGGAGTATTTCCCAGAATATCATTCAAATCCGGAACCTCGTCTCTTCCAGTTCAACGAATGAAATTGTATAACCACTCAGAACTACAAGAGGATTATTCCAGCACAGCGGGGTATCCCGTTCAGCGAGATCCGGGATAGAGAGGCCCGACTGCACACTTATTCGAGTACCGTATTTACTCGGTCGATTCGTTAGCTCCAAATATCCCTGTACTGTATTTGCGACATTGGCCTAGATAGGTTCAGCTCAGCAATTTAATAGAATTGCGATACCCAGTTAAGGAGATCCTTGACAGCCAAATGACTCCTGCTATCCCATGTCGGGAAAGTACTAATCCTTCTTCAGAACTTCTGTCTCAGGAGCCGGAGATTAGCGACCTACGACGCTAACGAATCGATCGAGTAAATACGGTATGATACTTAGGTCATGTTTTCTCATCCCCGGCATTGTATCTTATAACATGCTCCCTCCCGCGCATTTTCCGCAAAGTTGAAATTTGCACTTTTATCAACACTCCGGGAAAGTGCTAGAAAACCCCCCCCCTCAAAAGTGGGGTATTCTGATACTTCACATTACACAAACCCAAAAACAACCCAACGCATTTCCGAGTCACGCCATGGCATCTCGTGACGTAGAAATTGACATTGAGCCAGAGGAAGGCTCATCAGCGCCGTCAACACCGAGCCCGGAGGGCAAGGAAGACCAAGGCCCTGACCCCGCCTCCAAGGAACTTATGGAAGTAGTGATGAACTATCTCAAGGTTAACAGAGCCCCAAAGAACAACCCGAATACGAGGAATGTCACGTAATTTGAAACTGATATGTTCTCGGATTCGGAATATACGATTATGGCGGTGTTCATGGCACCTGCCCATCAGGTGAAGATGCTCACAGCCACGACTCAGAACCTGATCAGAACGGTTGACGACCTGTCGATGGGCCCGGCTGCGGCTCCTAAGAAAGGAACGAAAACGATTCTTAAAAGACAAGACCAACCGGAAGCCCGAAGTTATGCCGCGGTGGCCTCCCAGCCGCCACCACGATCCGAAACACGGACACTGGCTAGAAACAAGAGAAAGGCTGAAGCGGCCTGACGCCACCGAAGCCCCAGGCACCAAAGCAGAAAAAGCAGGCGAAGCCGGAACAGACACCAAGCTCGAAGAAGGGAGGAAGCGAAGCTCTACAGAAGAACCCGTCCACTAGCCTAACGAGGAGGAAGATCTTTGCGACAAGGAAGGTGGCACAGCCATTAGTCGACCTGGCCCGTGATGAAGCAAAGATCTCTGTTGCTATCGCCACAGTCCTGTCAAAATGCGAATGTAAGGCACCAACGAATTTACAGGTGTTCTAAAATAGGACGAACGGAACAGTAACCCTTACTGCCCCAGCCAGGACAGACTCGGGACAATATACCCGGTACCTAGAGAAGCTGACCGTAGCACTGAACGAGACGATCGACGATGGGGGTCCAGAGTTCCTGCCTTTTAGAAGGGCAGCCACAGATATCGACGTAATCGTGCACGGTGTATCCCTGGCGGCGATCCCAAGAGACAATGAGGGGTTGGAGAAGGCTGTAAAAGAGGCTTTCAAGGCGACCCATAAGATAGATATAGTGGAGGCAAAGTTTCTGAAACCAGATCGGGCCGTTTCTGATGAAAAGAGCGCAACTTCGATTATTATCCGGGTTCCGGAAAACGAAGTAGCAAAAGTTATACCATCGGTCCTCTTTATGGGCAAATACAAACAGTCGAACGTGATGTGGCAAGCATCGGCAACTATGCAATGCAACCGCTGTTAGAAGTATGGCCACCCCCAGGCTGGCTGCAAGAAGGATCTGCCCGTGTGCCCGATGTGCTCGCAACAGCACACCCAAAAAGAACATCGATGCCACGAACTAGCCTGCAGAGGGTCACGGAAGGCAATCCCAGCTTGTTGCATGATGACACCAGCCAAATGTGCCGCCTGCTAGGGCCAACATTCGGCTCGAGACCCGGCTTGCCTAGAGAGGATAAGGGTGAAAGAGACTGCAAAAGAGAACTATGACTCAAGAATGACTTCCCAGGCTGCACCACTAGGCGAGGAAGGTGTCACCCCCCCAATAAACTAGGCCGTTGGGCCAGTATGTCGGGAACAGCGCATTCAAGTGAAAAGAGAAGATGGAGAATAAATGTTGTACAACACAATTGCCGAGGGAGCAATAGTGTGTTTCTTTCTTTATTTCATATTGTCAGATGTTTTAATATTTCCTTTGTATGTGTACAAGACCCCCCACTGTATAATGGGCAACCCCTTAGGGCCCCAGGTTATGAGTGTGTTTTCTTACCCTCACCAAAGGTACGGGTGTGTACCTATGTGGGACTGAGGACTTTGATTAGTGTTTCCTTTGTTGTGGTTTCAAAGGATTTTGATATTTTGTACTTGAGAATTTTTGGAAAGGAGGGACCTTTATTAGGCGACTATCATTCCTTTGGCTTGATAAATACTTACAACAGGAACGATGGGGGACATACGGTACCACCAGAGCGACTGTTTATCGAAACGAACGAACTGACACTTGTGGTCAGAGATTTAAATATACACACGATCTTTACTGACCCGCTACGGACTATGGAATCTAGGGAACGAAGGCGGGGCTAGCACTATATGCTGCTGGCAGTGCAGAGAGGTTTTACGATCATGAATACACCTGGGGTCTACACGAGATTCCCGGACAATCCTACAATACATCGACCCTCGGTCATCGATATCACGATAGCCTATTCAGCATTATTAGCGCGGGTATTGAGATGGAGGGACCTATACCAACAGACAGGATCGGATGATATAGTCATTCTCACAGAACTGGACTCAAAGGACTTACACCTGGCGACACCTTCTCCAGACTGGGATAAGATCAAGTGGAGAGATGAGAAAGGGGTCCCCACCCCCTGGATAGAAGCTTCCTTAAAAGATTATGTCGATCACAAGTACAAAAATCCGAATGACCCACCTACGGCAGTTAAAACCTTCAAGGACAATTTGTCGAGGTTGATACAGATGGTAAAAGGCTGGGCCCCAATGAAAAGTCCAACGAGGTGGTCAAAGGCATGGTGGACGCCAGACATCACCGAGATGAGAAGGGTTTATACCTCTGCTGCCCGGCGTGTTGGACGTGACGGGAGCGGGGTGCAAGAAAAGATGGAGACGAGGAAAGCATACCGGTCTGCAATTGTGAAGGCGAAGCGGAAATACTGGGATGAGTTCTTAGCCTCAGCAAAGAAAAATGACATGTGGACGGCACATCAGTTCACCAAGCAACGGATCCCGAACAGAGTACCTGGTAAAGATAGTAATACACCAGAGAACACTGCGGCAATTATCATGAGCAACTTCTTCCCGGAAAATCAGGATCCGATATCGTTGAAACCCCCCTACCGTAGGGAGCTTCCTTCAGCAGATAGGGTCACACCGGTTGAGGTATGGGAGGCCTTAGAGAAGTGTAGCAACAAGTCAGCCCCTGGGCCAGATCAGGTCCCATATGGGGTTTGGAAGAACATAAGTCGGCTTAACAAAAACGTACTGCCCTTATTAGTGGACGACCTCCTAAGATGGGGGATTCACCCTCCATGCCTAAAAGGGTCAATACGCGTAATCCTGCCAAAGCCGGGAAAGAGTGACTACAGAGAATGTTCGAGTTTCAGGGTTATCGCCCAGATGCAGACTTTCTCGAAGATTGCAGAACGAATAGTCAATCGACGCCTTATGACGATTGCTTATAAAATGGACATGTATTGCATCAATCGGACTGGAAGCCTGTCACAGAGGTCCACAGTAGATGCAGTCTTATCACTGAAATACTGGGTCAAGGAGAGTCAATTCGCCGGAAAGAAGGTCTCAACGGTCTTCCTGGATGTGAAAGGGGGTTTTGACAACGTTAACCATAAGAAGCTCATGGGGATCCTCGAAAGAAACCAGGAGGTCCTAACATACATAACCGATTGGATACGGAATTTCGTCGCTTTCCGAAAAGTTACACTAGCCTATCCGGGCAGCTCACGAACGGAATACAGAATCGATCGTGGGATCCCGCAAGGCTCCCCCCTGTTCCCGCTCCACTTTGTGATAAATGTTCGTAGTCTACACACGGCAGATAACCCAGAAGAGTGCTTTTCTACTTTATATGTGGACGACTTCCAGATTACGGTTGCGTCCAATTCATGGTACGGAAATTCGCGTTTGCTGGAAGGGGAGGTGGAAAAGATCAACAGTCGAGCAGAAGATCTGGACCTTTCCTTTAGTATCGCCAAGACAGAGCTTGTGCACTGGAGAACGCCGAGAGAGAGGCAAGAGGTCTCCAAGTGTCCTATAAGATTTCAATCTCACGTTATACAGCCGGCCGGGAGAGTGGTAAAATGGTTAGGTTTTTAGCTAGGCGATAACGAAGAAACAACGACGCATTTTACGAAAAGGTTGGCGCTTACGCAGGCCGTTTTCTTTCAAATCCAGAGACTTTCGATGCCAGGAAAAGGACTCTCGCCCTACGCGGGGTGAAGACTAGCGAAGGGAATCCTATTACCAACCATGCTATACGGGGCGGAGATCCTCACCCCAAGCATCAACATGATGAATAAGATGCAGACGTTTTGGAATCGAGTCCTCAGATGGATAACCAACGCCTTCTTCTCTACGAACCTGACGGCTTTGTCGGCAGAGGCATGTCTACCCCCGGTCCGACTCTACTTGCTACAAGCGTCCCTAATGGCGGCAGTCCGCATAACGTCTGCCATTCCAGGGAATCATATTGCGACTGCAATGCTGCCTGGGGGCTTTCCGCTCCCAGACAACTTCCGATACCCCACAAATAGGAGGAAAGCTTTTGACAGAGGTGGCTGTCTACGCCCAAAGGTTTGGGACTCAACTTCTACCACCTAGGTCCAGGTCTGCCTCCCGATTGATGAAATAGGGGCTACGGCTACTGGGATATATCAGTCAAGGCCCTTTCCGGTAAAGCCAAACCGACTCACAATGGTACAGGAGGACACCGCAATGGTATATATCGAGGCCAGGGAGTGTGTTAGGAAAGAGGTACATAAGAGATGGGTACAGGAGGCATACCCGGAGTACTATATATATCGACCGCCTTACCGCGATTGCTGGACTTTCATGACACTTCCGAAATTCCAGGCCGGTAGGATACACCAGATGAGATCGAACAAGAGCTATTTAAGAGGGCAGGCAAGCTGGTCCAACCAGGACCAGGATCCGACTTGTGACCTATGTCTACAGTCAGTTCAGACCTTCAAACACGTAATTACTGTTTGCCCTGGCCTGGCTCGGCCAAAGGAGGGGGTAGATCAGGGGATGTTTGACATAAGCCTAGGCTCAGCCCTATGGGAAAGAGGGGATAAAGGGAAAGCCCTGATGAAGGGTTTTGTTTCCTTTGTAACACAGAATAATTTGAACTTTCCAGTTAGGTTGGGAATTTTTCCGTTTACGAGAGACTCGGACCTGAGGTCCTGGTTTTGAATTTTCGCCCTGGGGCTGATGACTTGATGTTTATGATAGTGTTTCTATTGTTATTTGTTATTTTATAGGGGAGGTGAAGTTTCTTATATTATTGGGGTTTTTAGGCCATACCTCAGGGTGAATGCCAGGATTTTCCTGTACTTAGTACGAATAAAACCACAGATTTAACAAAAAAAAAAAAAGAATTCTGCCTCTGCACAATATGCTGACCCAGTTGTTTTCACCAACGTCCGAAAGTTACGAGTAAGTTACCACTACTGAATTCCTGGTCATACAACTCTCTGCGCTCCCCTTAGATTGGGATCAGATGTCTGTACGCCTCAACCAAACTCGCGTCGACAGCAACGGGCTTCACGTGAATAGGATACCTGCGGGATCTGTCTCATTATTTCATTCAGGTCTCTCTACCCCCTGGAGAACTCTTTTCCTTGTTGTTACAGTCCCTAGAGACATTTTTATGAGGCCAGAGTTCCCTGTTATCTGACGTTTTTTACAGGCATTTGATCCCACCCTGAATACCTGTACTTGTACAGTACTAGTGCTGTACCATCACTCGATCCCTTGCCCAAGCTCCTTCTCCGCGATTTTCCTGACCCCTCTTTTCGCTTTCCCTTTTGGGAAGGTGGGAATGGGGGTAAACACCACACGATAGTCTCCCAATCCCCCCTTGCTGAACTTTTGGGGCTTCATAGGCCAGGGGTAACTTTATTGTGGGACTTTAAACAAGACCTATACCTGACCGAACAAGCTGGCGAAATGCAGTCGGTATTGCACTGTCTCAGGCTGCTCACTGTCTGGCCGGCCAGGTTTCACGAACTCAATGGGAGCTGGTTTGCCTGGGCTAGCACTCCCTTAACGAAAATATGGTTTCCCTGCACCATGAGCAGGGGACAACGGTTGCTGGTTACCCCATATTGCTCTCTATGAGCCGGGACTTTTGAAAACCAGAAGAGTTTTATGATCATGGAGGTTTCTTTTGTTGGGTTTTCCTTTGTTTTAGGGAGTTTACTGCGGGTTGCCTTAGGGGACCTGGACAGCGGGGGAGCAGTTTTACGGTGTGGGTTTTCTTGTTGCTTCCTGCCGACGCTTTTTTGGACCTGTATTTTTTGCTGTGTTGCTGTGGGTGTGAGGGATTTTCTTGCAGTTCTTGGCAGCTTGGCTGGGTATGGGCACCCATTTTAGTGTAGGATGTGCGGTTGGTTCCATACCAGAGGAACTTGGGGCGGCTTGTTTTTTCCCTAGGCCTGTGGAGGAGGTTTTTGACTGACATACCTAAGGGTTAAATCAGGGGTGCCCTGCAGGAGAGGTCCAGGGGGGGTACAAAGCGGGTGTTGGTTGCATGTGCAACTCCACCTCCCTGAGTGGATATTCTGGAGGCCCTTTATAGCAGAGGTTTGCACCTATTTAAGCAAATAAATTCTAGGATTTAAAAAAAAAAAAAAAAACTCGATCCCTTGCCCTTGTAGATGTCGCGCTAACCCTTGCCTTCTTTGCAGTCAACCGGAACATGATTCACCCGTCATCTCAGACAGCCCCCAAACACCTGGTTGTGTCAACGCTTGAAACACACGAGTTACACAACTCTCGTTCTTCGAAGCAGGGACCCGAGGAAAAACTTTGCCCTAGAGGGGAAGCTTTTTCTCAAATTTCTTGTTGCCCTTAACAGACCCCTTCGGTTCCCTTCAGCATAACCAATTTCTAGTGATGCCCTACACCGAAGATCAATGAGGATGCTCTATGATTTTCTTGATCCGGGTTTGCGACGGTCGCCGACCGGTCCCGACCCCTCCAGGTGCCAGCTACCACTGGACATCATGAGTACCATTATCTCATATGTACGCGCACCTCGTTTGTCCTGGGGTTGCCTTATCAAGAACTAGCCACTAACAATCACGAGGAAAGGTTGAATCGGCATCGGATTTGTCTCGTGTGTCTCGTGTATCTAGGATACTGCACTTTCTTTCGGTTCCTCGATTATATAGAACTGTGGTCATTAGGGCGCTACGGACAAGCTTAAACCATGAGGGGAATGGGGGAGGGAGGAAACAAAGTGTATCGGCATCAGCGCTAGGCGCGTTGATGAAGCCTGGAATTGCGTCCTGTGTTCAAACTTTACGAATCGAAGGGGAATTACCAAGCGGTGACGAATGGTGGGCCAGTGGGATGTGGAGTGACATGGAAGTGGTGTGGGTCATGGCGCTGGCAGGAGTGATGGGAAATATGTTAAGGCTGGAGAGGGTTGAGTGAGATAAAACCACTGGTTCTGAGTGTAAAGGGGTTGCTAATTTTGAATACCGGGCTCATCTAGGTGGATCTCAGAGTCATATCCTCATCCGGTTCTTTTCGGAGCGATAGCCAAACACCCAACAATCAAGTCGCTATATGTAATCCACCCCCCCGCCGAACCCGTTTCATTGGGTGGGAAACTTCCTCTGCGGCCTCCACTTGAGGTTATACCGGGGTTCGCCAACATCCGGTCTCTACATTTTACAAATATCCCTACGTCCTCGGCACACATTGATGACTACACCAGGGCGATATTTTCATCGCCTCGACTGGAGGCTCTCTGCCTTGGATTTGCCTCTCTTACTTCTGTGGGCTTACAGCTGTTCTTTTTACATCAGAGAACCCGTCCAACAGGTAGCATAGGGGCAAAGTTGAAGTTAAAAGAGTTGGCATTGCGGAATGTATCATTCGACTTTCTAGAAGGTGGAGTCGTTGATGATTGGCTAGATACGGGAGCACTGGAAGTATTAAGCCTTATTGATTGTAAGATCGTTACCACGAGTTGTTGGTCCGGCCTTTTCGGGAATCACAACCCTTCGCCCGCCGCAGTCTGTCCACCAGTAAGTGTCCCCAGCGCAGGAAGTCCTGCGGGGAAATCAAGTCGTACCAGCACGCCACGCACGTCGGCACCATCAGCGGCGCCGGGAGAGAAGCGTAAATTGAAATTGCGCAGTTTGCGGATAAACTCTCGGTCAGAGCTCTGGTCGGGATTCTTGAGCTCCTACGAAGGATTGGAGGAGTTGTACATACTGGATCCGCCAGAGGGGGAGGGGGAATTGGAGGTGGCAGCCCCCGCCGGGGCGTTTATCGACGCATTGGTGGCCAACCACAAGAGTATCAAACGATTGCGATTCTATAGTCGATGGATACTGCACAAAACTGAGGTGCAAAGGCTCTTCCGCGCTTGCACACAGCTACAAGAACTCGGTCTGTCGTTCGAGCAAACCCAATGGGTATATATCACCCACCTTGCCCCTTCCCCTCTAACTCCTTGATTACTGTTTGACCAATGGATCCACGCTGACCCAGCAAAGCCCTTCATGGAAGTCCTAGTCCTCTTCCTCCCCAACATAAAAGTGATGCACCTCCTTGAACACCGACTCGTCGACAAAGCAGAAATGGAAGCAGAACTCATTTCCCACAGGGAAGCTATAGGATCCTCCCTGGGTGTGCCGGGGCTACTGGGCTTTGGTAGGTTTGGCTCCGGACAGGTGTTTATACGTCTGGACAAGACTGCCCTACGTGTTGACGGGCGGGAGGTCAAGAATTGGCAGATAGTCCCCTTCGAGGAGGTTAGGGATAGCGTGGGGATTTGGCGGGCTGAGGGGAGTATATAGGGGTTTTTGGTATAATGCAGTAGTAATTTTTTTTCTTTACTGGTGGCGGAAGGTTGTGTTTGGGTACTCTGGGGTTGTGAACGGGATGGGTATCAGTGGTTGGAATGTGATCGATTGAATTCCAATCGCAAAAGGGTTCTTTTCTTGCCTTAGTGAAGCGAAGTTCACTCTAGATTGTGTCATGCTGTACAAGTACTCAAGTAGTCCAGTCCTGCTGCAGCGCCATCGCCGGCACCAGGCCAAGAGCGAGGTGCCATTGCAGCCTACCAGTATCACTAGTAGGGGCTTGGCTGAGCCCTAAAGCCTCACTCCAACCATCCGCCTCGCCTGCTGCCGGTACCGTATCATATGATACCATCATACTTGTAAGCAAGCAATCCCGCCTAATCAACTTTATTCCTAACTAGAGGAGACACCACCGGCTCCCAGGACCAACAGAGCTTCCACATCAACTGCTCGTGCCTGTCAGCTCAACGTAAGATTATGGCTCAATATCACTTTGTAGTTTAACTTACCCATACAGTATAACATCACCTTTTAAAGTAGCATTCTATTTTATAGAAGTGTCTGCTACCTTGCTTGTTGCCTATGCCAGTAATAATAAGCCAAAGCATTTTCCATTTATCCCATAACGTGTAAAGACATTCCGGTCCGTTTTAAAATCTAGAACATTAGCCTATTTGCGTAAGGTGCAAAGTCACCTGATATCAAATAGAAGATATTAATTATAGTATTTCACAGCATAGTGAGTCTATGGCAGAGCGAGAATGCCCATACAAATGATTCCTATGCTATAAAAGTTCTATGGGTATTCTTGCCTCAATATAGACTCCCTTTACTGTAGGTTACCCTAATGAAATACAGCAAAACACTCATAGCATAAGGAAAGGTTACACTCTCTGCAGCATCTATTTACTGACCGAACGCTTAAGCTACCTCTGGTTACCTTTTGCCAGCGACATAAAACTCAGCAAGTCTGAGTAGGCTTTTATTCATGGGTGTGAGTGGGTGGAGGAGGAAAGTTGATGGATTGGGGAGGTTTTGAGCGGGCAGATATATAGAGTCTGCACTCGGAGCCAGCATGGCTGCAGTGCAGTGGTAGCGGAGGTACTGCACTGGTACTAGTAGAAAGAGGTTTCGGAAGGTAATACAGAAGAGGAGAGGGAGGTATAGGGTGGTTGTCTTGGTAGGCGGGGAAGGTAGTTTGAGCAGAACCACTAGGCAGTTCAGATTCTGCAATCGTTTCTGCCTGGTCATTTAAGCCAATATCGAATAGCCTATTAGCCAACCATTAGCGAAAGAGGTCATGCTGGCTTTGGCCCTTATGGTGAGGATGGAGTGTTTTGAGTAAGCAATAGGCATTAACAATAGATGTATCCGAAAGCCAATTGAATAATGAATACTAATTGGGTGAAGCCCACTGTTGAGTACAGTAATAGCTACGCAGCTGATCTGCAATATCGACAATACCCATATGATAATTGTAGTCGTTTATAAAGGTAGGGATAGGGAGGATCTTTCGAGAGTTATCGCCAAAGATCCTCCGAACCATTAGGGCATTTGAGCTTGTTTTCTTTGGCCTTCGACAAATTCTGTCTACTGTGCTTGTAATATCATAATAGGTAATCATGAACAAAACCGAATTGTTATCCTGCCAGACCAAACAACAGGTGTTTTCTACTACAGCACCAGTTAAATACCCCCAAGGGAGAAACTTTTTTGCTTCTGACTTCTCAATCTTCAAGCAGGGAGGAAAGCCTTGAGAGTCTACCTAGGTAGTACCTACTGCCCCCACACCACTCCTTAGTAACTCCTCAAATAAAGGTATATTGGTAAAGTAATTATCCAATACCAAGTTCCACCTCTTTTCCATAGGTAGTAGCCTTGCTAGCTGATAGACGCCCGAGGCTGTTGGTATAAGGTTAGGCAATTTAACTAATTCAGCAATGCCTTGTGAGATCGAGTACCATAGAAAGCTATATGTATAGTCATGGGAATAAAGGGCAAATATCTTGTACCCCTGTTTGATTGGCTTATTCTTAACCTTTACAGTATGAGAACTACGGCCACAAAACCTAACCATCATCTCATCAATGGCAATTTTAGTTCCTGGGAGAAAGTATATTTGAAAGCTTTCCCTTAACTGATTTGCAAAAGGGTTAAGTTTCTTATACGATTCTTTTTGGTCAAGCTGGATTGTTGGATCAGAGATATGAAAATAGTGTTTGATCTGTTGGTATCGGGGCAGGGACATGAAATTCTTAGGAACTTTGTACTGGTATGGAGAGGAAAGATACTATTGATACAATACAGTCTGTATTGAGGTATATCTCCAACCATTTCTTCCCACCTTAGACCAATGGAGAGCAATAAAGGGCTCATGGTGAATACTGATCTTAATGGTCAATCCCAGCCAGATCTTCAGTTCAGTGGCTGAGATCGGAGTCTATTTACAGGATTTTTTGAGGCCCCTTATCTTTATCTCGGCATACTTGTTAGTATTGACTGCTAGTTCTTCGAATATCGCACTGGTAAAAAAGAGGAAAAATAAGGCATATTGCTCATGCCCATACTCTATTGGTAATAAAGCCTACTCCTAACTTTAGTTTTTCGCCCCTCTCCCAATACATGTTAATTTAGGTTTCTACCTCTGAGTTGTGTTCCGAATATGTAGAATCAAATGGCTGAAACTGTAGTAGCAGTGGAAGTGACTCTGCATCAGCTCTCTGTTTGATCAGTGGCTTTTTCTATTTTAGAAAAGCTGTGGAAGCTACACTCTTGTCAATTGCTCTCTTCAAATCTGAGTTGGAATTATAACATGATTCCTTAGGAGGCTGCCGCCTCCGTTTCTACAAAGGATTACCGCCTTTTGGATAAGTTGAACATTTTGCTGAGGAGGTGTTATTGGTTGGTAAATTGCTAAGAACCTTCCACTTTGGTAGCATTTTGATCTGGACTTGAAGGTTTTCTTCCCCGGGAGTATTCTTCCTGGGTGAGCAGAGGGTGGGAATATGTTCAATACTGTTCCTCGATAGGCGAGTGTTTTAGATTTTAAAACAGCCAGGAATGTCTTAAGACGTTATGGGATATACATCATGAGTACGTGATTCTTATTCTATGTTACAAGCCTATCCCTAGTCTGCCGGACAAGGCACACTATCTTCTTCAACTGCAACAGTTAACGATACGTACCGCTGGTCTTACCGCTCATCAGGTCTCGTAGCCTTACGTCGCCTTAGGAACGCAGAGTCCTCTCACTCCTAGCCGTTGCAACTGCTCCTTAGCGAAACGTTCCTTGAATCACCTTTCGGTTGGTGATATAAACGGATGGTCGTGATAAGAGTAAAGTATAGATTGAACTAATAGGTAAAATATAACATAGGAAGTAACTTAGGTGGTTGCGTGAAGAGCTAGCTATCTGTGTCTTTTTTTTTTTTTTTTTTTTATATCATGTATTGCTTGTTAAGGTACAAGAACTCACATGCATCGTGAGATATAGCGTAAAGAAAACCTTAAATCCAAAACAAACAAATAAAGGAAAGAACACCCCCAAAGCTCCTAGTAATGCCTTGCATAAGATACGTCACCACATTCGGTTAATCAAAAAGTAAATGAAACAAAGCAAGACCCGCGGGCCAACTTGTAACAAAAAAGGAAGCACAACCACAATCACCCAGGCAGATCTAAGCCAAAGAAAATATAAGCTAAAGCGGCCGTGGCGGAGAGGAAGAATGAAGGAGAGGGGCCACAAAGGAGGCAGGGGAATAGGGGAAGATCATTGGGGAGGGGGAGCGGCGCCCAGGGGCAGGCATAAGGGGGGGGAAGGCGGTGCCCGTCTTACGGATAAAGCGACCGAGGGCAAGAAGGAGCGGGAGCGAGGACCAGAGAGGGGCCTATGGGCTAATGTCAGTGACACCTAGAAGGTTGCGTGACCGTTCAAGGGCCGTTGAGGGACAGTGTAGGATGGCGTGGCTGAAAGTCTCATCCTCCTCCCCACAACGGGTGCAGAAGGTGGAAAGACCAACGGAAAACCAGGAGGGGTGGGCCACAAGGTAGCTCTTGTGTGAGCGCATCTGATGTAGGCGCCTGGCAATGAACTTCCCAAGGCCCATGAAGGGGTGAGGCGATAGGCGCCTGGGGAAACGATAATACTCGGGAGGAGGAGCGGTCCTGAGCCAGTTATCCATAAGAAGATCATGGGCCTTCCGGCGCAGAACATGGTAGGCAGAGGTCATGGCTGTTGCAGGCGGCAGGGAGGGGGGGAAAGGATACTAGATCCGTCCTAATCAAGGGGGCAAAGGACAACGAGCCCAGGATGTTACACATATGGGATATGGTACTAGACTTTCGAGTCTAAAGATGTGATGGTATATAGCGCCTGGAGGTGACTATATTGACTACAACCCACACTGGCAAGAAGTAGGATCCTATCCAGAACTTCTCAGCCTTGGTGAAAGATGACAGAGTAATTTATCCAAGTGGATCTATTACGTATTCTGCATTCTTGATAATCCGAATGCATCGGCACATCAGTGCAAATATGCAGGAAAGACGGCCATCCAGACTGATCACCTGGTATTCCGTATGATGTTCGCAAATGGGCGGCATCAAATTGAACTTAGTTTATTTGGCAAAGAGAGCGAAGGGTATCTACTGGTGGAGTGCTTGACACCCTCAGACAAATAGATAGTCCGTGGGATCATTTGCTGTAGTGGGGTAATACATCTTCAGGGTCAAACAGTGTTCACACTGATTAGACCATGGCCGAAGTTTCCAAGGATACTTCTTTTATATGGTCTACCTAAGTACTGGGAAAAGTGTATAAATAGTTAGCAGTCCCCCGTAGTTAAGGGATCATCAAGCAACGGAGAAGAGACCTTAACAATATATTCAGTTATTCAGTTATTCACCTGCGAGAACCCTTTTATCTTAAACCATACTTTTACCGAGCTTTCCTCACAGTTCTCTGATTTTCTCGATACGAGCACGGCCTAGTCAATTCAACAGTACCGAATTGGCTACCCCGTAACACTATATTGTTACTCTCCTGTCACCAAAGCCACTCTATATTCTCTCATGCCCAGAGAATACTTTGACGCTCAAAGTTTTCATCAGTGCCAACATTGTGGTCACTGCCGACCTCTCAACTTTGACAACGTTTTTCCTCTCTGCTGCAAAGAATACACACTTGACCTCCGAGCAGTGGCACTTCGACAACTGGCTCGCATACACCGAAAATATACAGAACATATCTATCGTCATGATAGATGGCGGGTAACTGCGTTTACAAAACGCAAATAATAATCTCCCATATCCTACCTTTTGAAGAAATACTTGTTGCTGACCTTGCGGAATAAGCCGCTATTCAAGCTAATTTCTCTTCCAGTTAGCACCTTTGGCCTAAACGTCAGACTACTGGTTATTTTATATTTTCTCAAAGAGATATTATTGGGGTGTCTAAGCGAGCTGCCATGGCTATGGCATGGGATGACACACCTATTCCTAGTCCTTTGGGACATGACAGGATAATCGAAGTGGATGACACAGAATCTACCCCTTCGGCATCTTTAATCCCGTCCCGAAGCCGTACCAGGTCTCCCATTACTCATTTGGGTCGTCCACCATCAAGAGTTCAGAAACGTGCTGAGCGAATCAAGAAGCCTGTCAATACGCAAGATAACTTCCAGCAAAATGTTGTCTATGCATTACGCCACCTGGACCGATCCTTGAAAGAAAGTGCCGATAAGAATCACATAGCTATCTCAGCACTATCTCAGGAGGCCAGGCAGGGTTTTACAATGCTAGAATTGCTGCAGAGCCGTATGGCCAGAGGGGAAGTTATCAATGATGCTGAGATACAGGAAGGTCGCCGTGCATTGGAACAATTGAGTGGCGACACCGAACGGGACCTGCAAAGGTTACGTGCCCAGGTTCAGGAAGAGTTCCGACACCAACAGGCTCAACAAGAGAACAGGCCCAAGTATGAGAAACAAGGGACCGAATCCTGGAAAAGGCACTAATGGAACTCAATACTAAGTTGAACCAACAGGAACAGGAATGGACCAGAAGGATGAATGAACAACGAGAAATGGCTGCTCAACAGCAACGAGAACAGAGTGCAGGTATGAAGGCCTACCTAGATGCTCTTGTACTTCGATGAGTGGAAAAGACACCTGCACCAACACAGTATGGACCTAGTGATGGTGATCCAGGACCGCCTAACCGAGGACCCACAATGGTTCCAATAGAAGGTACTATTCCTACAAAGGAATCAGCATCAACTCCAAGGAAGGATTAAGGAAAAGGAGTTGACCATGGAGGAAATAACCTACCACCGCCACCACCACCAGGTAACCTTGGTGATGCCCCTGACCCAGATGATGATGGGTCCGATAGTGATGGAGAGGATGGACGGGGTAGAAAGGGCGGCAGGAGGGAACGCGCTCCCCGTTTATGGTCTATGCCCAGAAACGATGTATCCGAGGATAGGTTAACTATGGCTTTCTTAGAACGTATCGATGGACTCTCCCGACCAGCAAAGCTAATAGCGGAACCACCCTACTTCTTCGAAGGAAATGACAACCAAGATGTTCGTAACTGGTTGACACCCTGTAAAGACTACTTCGATCGCAATCCTACACAGTGGGAAAATCATGCACACCGAATAGTTTTTGCCTTGAGGAACTCAAAGGGGAACAGAGTGGCACCCTTCTCGGAGAAATTCCGGAAGGTGATGGGTGGATTAGGAGGATATACCCGAGACCCTGACTATTCCACATGGGAACGCTTTCGACAAGAAATTACAAAGCGATATATCGGCATCGAGGAGGAACGACGAGCCCTGGAAGAAATGACTAAGGTAGTCTATAAGGGTAAAATCGACACCTATCTTCTACTTCTTGAAAATCTCAACATCAAGGCTGGTCTCACAGAAATTAGTTGGACGGTACGGGTGGAAAGCAAACTTCCTGAAGAAATTCTTGGCCGGTTATCGCATCTAAAGTTTTCCTCGGATGAGGAATGGATGGAAACCATACGGGAAGTTGGCAGACAAGAGGAGGAATTTCTGGAACGGCAGAAACTATCCAAAGGTGAGCCCTCAAACAGTGTAGCCTCCAAGCGAAAACGCGATGATACAGCTAAAGGGTTCAACACCAAACACGGATACACCGACCAGAAACAAAAAAATAATCCTACCCGATGGAAGTCAGCTAAAGGAAAACCATCGGAAAAGAAAGGAGGATTCCATAATAAGGATGAGCATATGGACTGGAAGAATGCTCATGATGGAATCCCTCAAGACGTTGTGGATAAGCGAAAGACAGGAAAGGCTTGCACTCGCTGCGGCCTCAACAACCACACTTGGCGAAAATGTCGAAAGGACATAGTGGTAGCCAGAGCTTTCGCTAAGCAACCAAAAAGGACCGACCAAAATTTTCCAGCAAACCACAAATGGCTGCTCTCGCTATAAGAACATCACCACCAAAGGTGAACCAGATTCAGAGCGAACCAGCACCTCGGTTCTGGGAATTATAGGACACAGAAATTTCCTAAAGGCACCATCGGTGACGGCGATTGGGTATTCAGGGCACTAGCAATAGCGACCGGAATCGAAACTGGGAACCCTCAAGTCTAGGGTGCTGAGGATCACGACAATGAAGTTATCAACGATAAAAAGAATTCAAAAATTCTTCAAAAAAAATTGGCATGCAGGTCCATGTTTGCATGTTGGGAACCGTCGTTCCCTGGAACCTCGATGAGGTTCCGTAGCGTGCTTCAACTGATTGGATTCAGGGGACCGGAGGATGTGACCTCCCCCGTCAGGGAGATCTTGGTTATTTTTATTTTCCCTCAGATTGGTTCTAATTTTAGGTTCCTGCTTTTTACTTCTTCGAAAGAAGGATCTCCTTTTTAGGCACTTGGATGTGCTTCCGGTTTTTAGACACTCGGGAAGTCCTGGGCAGTAGCAGGGGTGACCCCCCAGTACGCTCTAGCCCTAGATGTCTCCAGTACAAAATACCGTTGTTTAATCCGCCAGAAGGGTGGATTGAACGCAGGACCCTGCGGACAAAAGGAACGGGCCAGGCTCATTTTACCATTAGACCATAGCTGAACAGCTGTATAGTCTTCTGGGAAACCTCATGATATTGGCTCTGTTAACCTGAGGGTGTTGTGGCAACAAAAAATAACAACAATAACTACAACAACAATGAAGGTCCCTATAGCAACCAACCTCACCGCTAATTATGGTGATAGTCAAAATGTCTTGCACGATAACCTAATACAAGTTTAAATGCAATTATTACCGCTTTCGGAGGAGATATTCCTAATTCGGAAACGGTTACTATTTTCGTAATTTTCTGCTCTTTTCGAAAATATAATTTATTTTCTAAAATTGTTACTCCTTTGGGGTATTATCCTACACGAAAGGCAGAGAAGTATAATTTTAAATTGCATTTTTATGGCGTTTTACTGGTTTCTCCCCTATTGACGGGGGTTTTAATTTTTTGGGAGCCCCTCGACAGGGGGTAAAGACCGCTCGTAGTGGGCTGCCCAGAATCTTAATAATTAACTATTTGTTTAGTTCGTCTGAGGAGACCTCTATGGTCGAAACGATGCTGGCGTTGTCACGAACACCCAAGCTATACAACCATCATGTCTTCTAAGCCAGGACGAACGGAGATAACAATGTCGCATAAGAGACAGAAGCTCAAACACGTAGAACCAAACCGCTACCAATGTCCTGAAGGAACTGCACATATCTATGTGTACGGGAAACGATATCGCATAAGAGTTTTATTAGACTCTGGATCCAATATCTTTGTTATACAGGAAAATTTAATCAAGGAATTGAATATTCCTTACAAGTCTCGTAAGGATCCGTTACCCATTTGGGGTTTTACAGGAAACGAATTATCTACCAGAAGGGATTTCACCATTCCCCTTTACCTGGAAATTGGGAAAAATAAACACTTATCAAAGATTGTGTGTGAGATCGCACCAACAGGAAATTATGGAATAAGAATTCCATTTGGGTGGTGGAATAATGAACATCCTATAACCGAAATTCAAGACTCAGAAAGCTGGAGGTTCGAAGCTCATGGATGGCAGCTTCACCTCTTACCGGAGGATGAAGGTATATCAATCGAGTGGGGTGAGCAGGTTCTGGAAGATCCAGAGGCAGTCGTTATTGGAAGAGTTGCAAGAGTTGATGATGAGGAAGAAATAATCCTTGATACACTACCCGCGCAATACCATAACTATAAAGACCTTTTCTGCCCATCAACTGCGGCGAAACTACCGGCTCATCAGACCTTCGATCATGCTATTGACCTCAAACCAGATTCCCAACCACCCTGGGGATCAATTTATCCCCTCTCGGAAAAGCAGTTAAAATCACTGCGAACATATCTGGATGATATGTTAAGACAAGGAAAAATTTCCCCCAGCAAATCACCAGCCGGAGCACCAATTCTTTTTGTGCCAAAACCGGATGGACGTCTTAGGTTGGTAGTTGCCTACCGTGGACTAAACAAGGTCACTATCCACAACAAATATCCACTACCCCTGATGACGGAACTACGCGACCGGGTGGAAGAAGCCACTATTTTTACCAAGTTGGACCTAAAGGACGGTTACCACCTGATCCGCATACGAAAGGGAGATGAATGGAAAACAGCTTTTCGCACACGATACGGCTTATATGAATATAATGTCATGCCATTTGGTCTGGTAAATGCACCAGCCACCTTCCAATCAATAATGACTATGAAGCTGAAACACTTTCTTGATGAAGGAGTGGTACTATACATTGATGATATACTTATATACTCTAAATCTGAGAAGGATCATGTCATATTGGTTAGAAAAGTCTTAGAAAGACTGCGAGAATACAGAATGGCCATCTCGCTTACGAAAAGCACCTTCCATGTCACATCAGAGGAGTTCCTGGGTATATTGTGGCTGTTGATGGAGTTACTATGAGCGACAGAAAGGTGGAATCAATTAAGGCCTGGAAACCACCCACCTCGGTAAAGGAAATTCAAATATTTATGGGCTTCGCCAACATGTACCGGCGGTTCATAAAGAATATCTCCGCACTATGCGCGCCAATTACTGATTTGCTAAAAGGTAACCCAAAGGATTTTTCCTAGGGTGAAAAGCAACAGCAAGCGTTTGAGGAGCTCAAACATCGGTTCACCACACCTCCGATATTATGTCATTTGCATCCGGACAGGGAACCACCTGTGGAAACAGATGCCAGCGATTACCCTCTTGGATGTGTCCTTTCTCAATATTTGGACAAAAAACAACATCCTGTCGCTTTCCATTCTCGAAAGTTGACACCTGCTGAACGCAATTATGACATTCATGACAAGGAATTGTTAGCAATATTAGTTGCATTAGAAGAATGGCAACACTATCTTGCTGGGACCGATGAACCATTCACCATATACACCGATCATCAAAACCTACAAGATTTTCTCACGACAAAGGCCTGGTCGGCAAGACAAATTCGCAGGGCTCAGAAGCTCACTGATTTTACTTTAAAATCATTTATCGACCTGGAACCAGAGGGGGCAAACCGGAGGCTTTAAGCAGGCGGCCAGAGTACCGCCCTGTGGAGGGAGCTGAGCATGCCAAGCAGGATATACTTCAGTCTCATCACTTTGACAACCTGCAGAATAACCGAAACCTAGTTGTCTCAGTTATATGGGGAAAAGAACTCTCCGAATACCTCAGTCAGCGGTTGCCTCAAGAGGAACAAAACAATACGATAAGGATTAAAAGACTTCAACAGGAAGCAAGAATCCTGACTCGAGGTTCCAAGCTAGCCGCCGGTCATGACCTATACAGTACCGAAAACACCATAGTTCCTGCAATTGGGCAAGTGCTCATTGGGACAGGATTGGCTATCGGATTACCAATTAGAACATATGCATGTATTGCACCCCGGAGTGGATTAGCAGTCAAGCATGGTATTTCCATTGGAGCCGGAGTAGTGGATGCGGACTATAGAGGAGAGGTTAAGATCCTCCTAGTCAACACTACTGACAATTCTTTTCAGGTACACACAGGAGACCGGATAGCTCAGATGATTGTGGAAAAGGTTGATGAGAGAAAACCTCTTGAGATTATGGAGTTAGATGAGACTGAACGAGCAAGCCAAGGGTTTGGCAGTTCAGATATACGGTTGGAAGAAAACCAACCACAATTATGTTCCCTATATTCTGACGGAAAGCACAAATATTTGGACTCTACGGACATTTCCTCACACCCGATATGCACTAAAGGACAAACACTAATGTCGAATGCAATAATTGCAAAGTGCGAAGTCAAGAAACTTGATATAAAATTCTTGGAACTGGTAAGAGAAATGGCAAACGAGGATCCAGATTGGCTAGACCGAAAGAAGGAACTGGAAAGTTTACAGAATGATGGCAAAGAAATGCTGAAACAATAGTCCCTAACAGATGGAATGCTCTACTACAAAGAACGCCTATATGTTCCTCAAAACGAACACCTGCAGACAGATATTGCACAAAGCTGTCACGACTCTAAGATCGCAGGACATTTCGGTCAAGAAAGGACTCTGGAAATTATCACAAGAGACTTTTACTGGAAAGGAATCGCGAACTGGATAAACGACTATGTACGATCCTGTACTGAGTGCCAAAAGGCTAAGGCACCAAGACATGCACGCTTTGGGCTGTTACAACCACGATAGGTCCCATTTGCTGCTTGGGCATCTACCTCAGTAGATTTGATCACACAACGTCCCAAATCTGCAGGATACACCCAGATCATGGTTGTAGTTGACCGGTTCACCAAAATGGCACACTTTATTGGCTTTGAAGAAAATGCGACCGCAAAGGACGTTGCAGAAGCATTCATCAAAGAAGTTTGGAAACTTCATGGGTTACCAACAGAAATCATTTCCGACATGGACGCAAAGTTTGCAGGAGAATTTTGGGAATCATTGTGCAAGATATTAAGCATCAAAAGAAAGATGTCTACGGCTTACCATCCTCAAACTGATGGACAAACGGAAAGAGTCAACCAAGTGCTGGGAGTCTACCTTCGAATATTTGTCAACTATGATCAGGATGACTGGTACCATCTACTGCCGTTAGCCGAGTATGCATATAACAACTCGGTAACAAGTGCACATGGAATAACCCCTTTCTTCACAAATTAAGGTTACCATCCTCAAACAGAATAGATGACGGAGCGAGAAGCTCAGAATCAGGGAGCAACTATGTATGCTCACTGGATGAAAACGATACATGAAAAGGCAAAGGAATCCCTTGAGAAGACTCGTGAAGGGATGACAAGTACTATGACCGCAAAGCTCGCAGTCAACCAGACTTCAAAATTAGCGACTTGGTTATGCTAAACGCGAGGAATATCTGCTCCAAGCGACCGTCCAAGAAGTTAGCGCCAAAATAATATGGCCCGTTCAAAATCCTAGAGCCTATAGGAAACCTTGCCTACAAATTGGAAATATTAGAGCAATAGAAAATCAATCCGGTATTCCATGTATCGCTACTTGAGCCATACCGAAAATCAGTTCGACCTGGCCGAGAACAACCACCCCTGGCACCGGAAGAAGTTGAAGGTGACCTTGAATGGGAAGTGGAAAAAATCATAAAGAGTGAAATAATCTCTTATGAGCAAAGATTCAGAGGACGTTCACGAACGATCCAAGAACTACGATACTTTGTCAAGTGGAAAGGATGTTCCGAAGATGAGAACACCTGGGAACCACCATAGCACTTATATCATGCTCAAGAATTGATTGAAGATTTTCACAGGGAAAATCAGGGAATGCCAAAGTTGGGCTAGGTAGTATCTACGGAAAGGTTTTTCCTGCTGTGGCCAAGTTTTCGCAGAAGGTTTTTTAACCCTACCGGAAGGAGTACTAAAAAGAAGAATTACTTCAAGACTAAGCTTAGGAAGGGGGAGCTGATGTTACACATAAGGGATATGGTACTAGACTTTCGAGTCTAAAGATGTGATGGTATATAGCGCCTGGAGGTGACTATATTGACTACAACCCACACTGGCAAGAAGTAGGATCCTATCCAGAACTACTCAGCCTTGGTGAAAGATGACCGAGTAATTTATCCAAGTGGATCTATTACGTATTCTGCATTCTTGATAATCCGAATGCATCGGCACATGAGTGCATATATGCAGGAAAGGCTGCCATCCAGACTGATCACCTGGTATTCCGTATGATGTTCGCAAATGGGCGGCATCAAATTGAACTTAGTTCATTTGGCAAAAAGATCGAAGGCTATCTACTGGTGGAGTGCTTGACACCCACAGACAAATAGCTAGTCCGGGGGATCATTGGCTGTAGTGGGTTCATACATCTTCAGGGTCAAATAGTGTTCGCACTGAAGAGACCATGGCCGAAGTTTCCAAGGATACTTCTTTTATATGTCCAACCTAAGTACTGGGAAAAGTGTATAAATAGTTAGCAGTCCCCCATAGTTAAGGGATCATCAAGCAACGGAGAGGAGACCTTAACAATATATTCAGTTATTCAGTTATTCACCTTCGAGAACCCTTTTATCTTAAACTATACTTTTACCAAGCTTTCCTAACAGTTCTCTGATTTTCTCAATATGAGCACGGCCTAGTCAATTCAACAGTACCGAATTGGCTACCCAATAACACAGGAGCGGAAGTGCCAGATGAGCCAGAGCATCTATTGGGAGGTGTGTCCCTGCCGCGGGTGTAGGGGGGGACGTCGGCCAGGTCAGGGGTATATCATTGGGGGGCAGACGCCTACACAGGTGTCGGAATGAATGTGGTGTTCGGAACTGTAGCAGCGAAGGAAAGTCAGGAGGAAGGCGAGCAGCAGCAGGACTGGCGTAGGGCGGGAAGGACACCAGCTGGAGGGCGGCAAGGCGGCGACGGTACCTGGCCAAGGAGGGGACTGGGGGTAGGCAGTATTCTGCGGAGAGGATCGGGGTGGGAGTGGATCGGAAACAGTTGGTGACCCAACGCGGAACAGAACGCCAAAAAACCTCCTTTCGGTCCAGAAGTGAGCGGGAGGGCACCAGAAGGTCTGCTCCATAGAGGAGGATTGGTAACAGAAGGGAGATGGCCAGCCTGTGGTACAAATGGGGGGAGAGGCCAGACCCTGGGGGTGACAGCCGCTGAAGAGTGGAAAAAGCACCCTGGGCAAGAGAGAGGCGTCGGGAAAAATGAGCGTGAGTGGAGAGAGAAGGGGTAAACCAGTAACTCAGCCAATGGACTTGGGACTGCGGGGAGAACAAAAGCGAATCAATAGCGATTGGAGAAAAAGCAAGTGCCCCCCGCTGAAGTGGAGTCCTCCAATGCATCAACTTAGTCTTGGGGACTGAGAAGGACACACGACGAATGGAGGCCCTACACTTCAGACGAGAGTAAATAAGCTGTAGGGAGCGAACATTGCCCCAATAAGAAGGAGATGCCACGGTGATGGCAAAGTCATCAACATAGGAAAGAATTAGCCCCCTAGGAACCGAAAAATGCAAAGAAGAAACATAAATAACAAACAACAATGGAGACACAGGTGACTCCTGAGGGGTGCCGATGGAAACAGAGGAAAAGGTCCTTGGAGAACCTTGAAACAGAAAGGAACAAGTGCGACCAGTAAGGAAAGACCTGACCCAGGCCACAAGGTAGTGATTGACCCCCTTTCTCTTGAGGGACTCGGCTAAAACGGATGAGTCGACTTTGTCAAAGCCACCCTTAATATCAAGGAAGAGAGTGGAGACCTTGAGGCGTGGGCGTTGAAAGGAGCGGACAGTGTGAACCAAAGAAGCACAGGCGTCCTAGGAGGAAAGACCAGGAAGAGAGCTACACTGGTTAGGACTCAGGAGCCCAACGGCACGGGCGATGGGCTCCAGGCGGGAGGCCGCAACCCTTTCCAAGATCTTGGAGAGGGTCTGAAGAAGAACAATAATGCGAAAGGAAGAAGGAGAATCATAAGAGTCTTTGCCGGGCTTATCAAGGATAACCCAATTTGCCTTTTTCAGAGCAGGAGGGTGGAAGCCAAACTGCAGGAGCGGGCTGAGGGGATGGGTGGGAATCAAAGGGTTGATAGCGTGTACCTTCTTCCAGACAGAATACGGGATCGTGTCTGGGCCAGGGGCGGAGGAGGACGAAGAGCGAGCCAGGTTGGAAGCCACTTCCTCAGTTGTCAGGGGGGGGCAGTCCCCGTATGGGCGCAGAATGGAGGGGAGGGAAATAAAAGGGCGAGGAGGGAAAAAGTGGTCAAGGAGGGCCTGGTTCATACCCACAGGGGTATCGGCCCCTAAGAGGGAGGGGAAACGATGGGTGAGGCGGCCAAGGGCTAGCCTTCTAGTGGTCCAAATTGTGCGGGGAGTGGTCGACATGAGGAGGTCAGACCAGTGGGCCCTCTTTGTAGCCTTAAGCGCCTTAAAGTACCCACACTTAGAGAGGCGGGCAGTGTCTTGCGCACCAGGGAGGCAATCGGGGCGTCTAGCCATTCGTGAGGCAGAGTGGAACTCCCGTCGCAGAGTAGAGAGTAGAGGAGACCACCAGGGTTTGGCATGGAGGGAGGGGCTGGACAAAGGGGTGTGCTCATTAAGGAGAGAAGTGAGGCGGGTAGAGTGACGGTCGAACCAGGTACTTAGGGAGGAGGCCGTCGGGAGAGAAGGGGCCTTAGGGACAGAAAACACCTTAAGCTCCTCCTCCAACACGGGCCACTCTGTCAAAGCCCAGTTAGGGGCCAGAGCTGGAGTGGCTGGCGCAGGTTGAGTGAAGGTGATGGAAATAGGAACATGGTCAGAACCAGTGGAGGGAAGGGGAGTATCCCATAGTTGAAAATAGGGGGCAAAAGAAGGGGAAACAAATGCAAGGTCGATAACACGGGGGCGGGACGAGCCACCCAACGGGAAGTGAATGAAGATACCAGTAGTGTTTAAGAGTGAAAACCCCAAGGCAGAGGCCCTGTCAGCATAGGGGGGGAAGAGGCTGCAAGCCCCTGATGAGAGAAGTCGCGCAGGGGGTTTGTAGCAGGAAGGTGAATATTGAGATCTCCTAGGGTTAAAACAGTAAAATCAACAGAGGGAAATACAACAGAGGGAGAAACAGTGCGACGAGGAGAAGAAGGAGAAAACCAAGTACTATAGGAATTCAAGATACGGAAACGAGGCAAAGAAAACCCAAAGGTCGTATTGTACTGGAAAAAATCCAAGCCCATGACATCCCGCCTACCACAAAACACAGGAAGCATAATACAGGACTTGAGCAAAGGAGCAGAAACATAACAAGCTACCCTAGGGGAACCAGAGCACAAAGCGGGCGGGTGAAAGGAAGAAAACCCACGGAAGGTAGGAAGGCGGCCCCTGAAAACAGGGGGATCCTGTAAACAAATAACAGAAGGAGGGAGGGATAAGCCCGCAAAGGAATTAAACAAGGAAAGAAACACATCCCAGCTCCCAAGGCTGTTGTGTTGGACAAAGGACAGAACTGAGTGGAGTGGAGGGGAGGGGGAGGAAGAGTGGGCGCGAGACATTGGCGAGCAGAGCCCGACCCATGATGTGAGGAAGGAGTAAGGGAGGGGGCCTTTGAGGGGGGGGAGGCCACCCTGCCTTGAGGGGGCACGACTTGGCGGGGAAGAGGTGCGAGAAGGGGGAGGGAGATCTAGCTGAAGGCTGGACAGGAGGTTTCTAGTAGACCTACCAGGCCTGGGGATTTCCGGATCAAAAGGGGGTGCAAGAGAGGGGGTGGCTGGGAGGATCGAAGTGCAAGGGGCCGGGTGCAGAGGTTGCCTAGAGGGGGAACCATCATCCCCAGCAAGGTCCTCGGCGTCATGGGGAGGAGGTGAACCTGGGCGGGACCCAGAAGTGGGGACAGGACGCGGGGGAGGAGAAGGGCGGTTAGGACAGTCGCGATACCTGGGTGAGTGGTCGCCGCCACAGTTGGTGCATCTGGCGGGGGAAGAGATACAATAGTTAAGGACTGGTTTCAGGTTGCCACCCTTGGAGCAGGATGGGTTGGGACAGCGGTGCATGGCTCTGGTGTGGTGGAGGGAGCACAGGGGGCAGACAGGGTGATCTACTTTGCACCATGGGCCGACATGGCCGAACTTCCAGCAGTTGAAGCATTGAGTGAAGGCATTGGAGGAAAATGCCCTTTCAGACCTGCGGTTCTGGGAGAAGAGGGGAACGGAGGGGACCAAACGATACAGGTATGTGGGGTCAGCTGTAACATTGAGTGACGTTGAGAACTTGCCCCATCTGGAATCTTTGTCCGGGTTGAGAAAGCGAGCTGTGAGGATTGAAACCCTAGTCGAGTTTCTAATAGAAGTAGAGAGGATAGCGAAGAGGTCTTCATCGTTATCAGGGAGGTAGACCAAGGGGACAGAGTGGACGGCCACCTGAGTGGCATTGGGAGCAGGGCGGAAGGACAGCCAGGGGTTTTCTCCAACTGGGAAGGATTGGTACAAGCGCAGGGAAAGAGCATCAAAGTAGGGAGCAGAGGAAAGGGCAGGGACTGAGAGGTCACGGCCAAGGAGAGAAACAGTGCCGTGGTCATTAAGAGTAGCAGTAAAGGAGCGGGGAAGAGAGCAGTAGGCCTCATCAAGGAGTGAGGCAGCGAGGTCAGGCAGTAAACCAGCAAGAGCAAGCGCATCTGACCTAAAACCGGGTAAAGTGCGGGGAGCATAGAAACGGCGTGAGGAGGCGGGGAGGGGAGG
>QFET01003286.1:0-21339 GCA_003316355.1 Tuber calosporum
CATAGTCGTTTATCCAGTTCGAGATTCCTTTCCAATAAAAGTCTCTTGTGATAATTTCCTGAGTCTTTTCTTGACCGAAATGTCCTGCGATCTTAGAGTCGTGACAGCTTTGTGCTATATCTGTCTGCAGGTATTCGTTTTGAGGAACATATAGGCGTGCTTTGTAGTAGAGCATTCCATCTGTTAGGGACCATTGTTTCGGCATTTCTTTGCCATCATTCCGTAAACTTTCCAGTTCCTTCTTTCGGTTTAGCCAATCTGGATCCTCGTTTGCCTGTTCTCTTACCCGTTCCAAGAATTTTATATCAAATTTCTTGACTTCGCACTTTGCAATTATTGCATTCGACATTAGTGTTTGTCCTTTAGTGCATATCGGGTGTGAGGTAATGTCCGTTGAGTCCAAATATTCGTGCTTTCCGTCAGAATATAGGAAACATAAGAGTGGTTGGTTTTCTTCCAACCGTATATCTGAACTGCCAAACCCTTGGCCTGCTCGTTCAGTTTCATCCAACTCCATAACCTCATGAACTTCTCTCTCATCAACCTTTTCCATAATCATCTGAGCTATCCGGTCTCCTGTGTGTACCTGAAAAGGATTGTCAGTAGTGTTGACTAGGAGGATCTTAACCTCTCCTCTATAGTCCGCATCCACTACTCCGGCTCCAATGGAAATACCATGCTTGACTGCTAATCCACTCCGGGGTGCAATACGTGCATATGTTCCAATTGGTAATCCGATAGCCAATCCTGTCCCAATGAGCACTTGCCCATTCGCAGGAACTCTGTTATTTTCGGTACTGTATAGGTCATGACCGGCGGCTAGCTTGGAACCTCGAGTCGGGATTCTTGCTTCTTGTTGAAGTCTTTTAATCCTTATCGTATTGTTCTGTTCCTCTTGAGGCAACCCCTGACTGAGGTGTTCGGAGTTTTCTTTTCCCCATATAACTGAGACGACTAAGTTTCGGTTATTCTGTAGGTTTCCAAAGTGATGAGACTGAAGTATAGCCTGCTTGGCATGCTCAGCTCCCTCCTCAGGGCGGTACTCTGACCGCCTGCTTAAAGCATCCGGTTTGCCCCCTCTGGTTCCAGGTCGATAAATGATTTTAAAGTTAAAATCAGTGAGCTTGTGAGCTCAGCGAATTTGTCTTGCCGACCAGGCCTTTGTTGTGAGAAAATATTGTAGGTTTTGATGATCGGTGTATATGGTAAATGGTTCATCCGTTCCAGCAAGATAGTGTCGCCATTCTTCCAGCGCAACTAATATTGCCAACAATTCCTTGTCATGAATATCATAATTGCGTTCAGCAGGTGTCAATTTTCGAGAATGGAACGTGACAGGATGTAGTTTTTTGTCCAAATATTGAGAAAGGACACATCCAAGGGCGTAATTGCTGGCATCTGTTTCCACTACTGTTACCCTGTCTGGATGGAAATGACAAAGTATCGGAGCTGTGATGAACCGACATTAGAGTTCCTCAAACGCTTGCTGTTGCTTTTCACCCCAAGAAAAATCCTTTGGGTTACCTTTAAGCAAATCAGTAATTGGCGCGCATAGTGCGGAGAAATTCTTTATGAACCGCCGGTAGAAGTTGGCGAAGGCCATAAATATTTGAATTTCTTTTACCGAGGTGGGTGGTTTCCAGGCCTTGATTGATTCCACCTTTCTGTCGCTCATGGTAACTCCATCAACAGTCACAATATATCCCAGGAACTCCACTGATGTGACATGGAAGGTGCTTTTCGTAAGCGAGATGGCAATTCCGTATTCTCGCAGTCTTTCTAAGACTTTTCTAACCAATATGACATGATCCTCCTCAGATTTAGAGTATATAAGTATATCATCAATGTATACTACCACTCCTTCATCAAGGAAGTCTTTCAGGATCATAGCCATTATTGATTGGAACATGGCTGGTGCATTTACCAGACCAAATGGCATGACATTATATTCATATAATCCGTATCGTGTGCGAAAAGCTGTTTGCCATTCATCGCCCTTTCGTATGCGGATCAGGTGGTAACCGTCCTTCAGGTCCAGATTGGTGAAAATAGTGGCTCCTTCCACACGGTCGCGCAGTTCTGTCATAAGGGTTAGTGGATATTTGTTGTGTATAGTGACCTTGTTTAGTCCTCGGTAGTCAACTACCAACCTAAGACGTCCATCCGGTTTTGGCACAAAAAGTATTGGTGCTCCGGCTGGTGATTTGCTGGGGGAAATTTTTCCTTGTCTCTACATATCATCCAGATATGTTCGCAGTGCTTTTAACTGCTTTTCCGAGAGAGGATAAATTGGTCCCCAGGGTGGTTGGGAATCTGGTTTAAGGTCAATAGCATGATCGAAGGTCTGATGAGCCGGTAGTTTCGCCGCAGTTGATGGGCAGAAAAGGTCTTTGTAGTTATGATATTGTGCGGGTAGTGTATCAAGGATTATATCTTCCTCATCATCTACTCTTGCAACTCTTCCAATAACGACTGCCTCTGGATCTTCCAGAACCTGCTCATCCCACTCGATTGATATACCTTCGTCCTCTGGTAAGAGGTGAAGCTGACATCCCTGAGCTTCGAACCTCCAGCTTTCTGAGTCTTGAATTTCGGTTATAGGATATTCATCATTCCACAACCCAAATGGAATTATTATTCCATAATTTCCTGTTGGTGCGATCTCGCACATAATCTTTGATAAGTGTTTATTTTTCCCAATTTCCAGGTAAAGGGGAAGGGTGAAATCCCTTCCGGTAGATAATTCGTTTCCTGTAAAAGCCAAAATGGGTATCGGATCCTCACGAGACTTGTAAGGAATATTCAATTCCTTGATTAAATTTTCGTGTATAACAAAGATATTGGATCCAGAGTCTAATAAAACTCTTATGCGATATCGTTTCCCGTACACATAGATATGCGCAGTTCCTTCCGGACATTGGTAGCGTTTTGGTTCTTCGTGTTTGAGCTTTTGTCAGTTACGCGACGTTGTTATCTCCGTTCGTCTTCGCTTAGAAGACATTATGGTTGTATAGCTTGGGTGTTCGTGACAACGCCAGCATTGTTTCGACCATAGAGGTCTCCTCAGACGAACTAAACAAATAGTTAATTATTAAGATTCTGGGCAGCCCACTACGAGCGGTCTTTACCCCCTGCCGAGGGGCTCCCAAAAAATTAAAACTCCCGTCAATAGGGGAGAAACCTGTAAAACGCCATAAAAAATGCAATAAAAAATTATACCTCTCTGCCTTTCAAGTATGATAATACCCTAAAGGAGTAATAATTTTCGAAAATAAATTATATCTTCGAAAAGAGCAGAAAATTCCGAAAATAGTTACCGTTTCCGAATTTGGAATATCTCACACCCATGTGGTATTATTTGGTGTTAGGTTGACGTGGTTGTTGTTACGTCCCTGTTAGGCGAGCCCATATCATGAGGTTTCCCAGAAAACTTTACAGCTGTTCAGCTAAGGTCTAGTGGTAAAATGAGCCTGGCCCATTCATTTTGTCCGCAGGGTCCTGCGTTCAATCCACCCTTCTGGCGGATTAAACAACGGTAATTTGTACCGGAGGTATCTAGGGCTAGAGCCTACCGGGGGGTCACCCCTGCTACTGCCCAGCACTTCCCAAGTGTCTAAAAACGGGAAGCACATCCTAGTGCATAAAAAGGAGATCCTTCTTCTGAAGAAGTAAAAAGCAGGAACCTAAAATTAGAACCAATCTGAGGGAAAATAAAAATAACCGAGATCTCCCTGACGGGGGAGGTCTCATCCTCCGGTCCCCTGAATCCAATCAGTTGAAGCACGCTACGGAACCTCATCGAGGTTCCAGGGAACGACGGTTCCCAACATGCAAACATGGACCTGCATCCCAATTTTTTTGAAGAATATTTGAATTCTTTTTATCTTGGTAACTTCATTGTCGTGATCCTCAGCACCCTAGACTTGAGGGTTCCCAGTTTCGATTCCGGTCGCTATTGCTAGTGCCCCGAATACCCAATCGCCGTCGCCGTTGGTGCCTTTAGGACATTTCTGTGTCCGATAATTCCCATAACCGAGGTGCTGGTGCGCTCTGAATCTGGTTCACCTTTGGCTGTGATGTTCTTACAGTCAGAGCAGCCATTTGTGGTTTGCTGGAAAATTTTGGTCGGTCCTTTGTTGGTTGCTTAGCGAAAGCTCTTGCTACCACTATGTCCTTTCGACATTTTCGCCAAGGGTGGTTGTTGAGGCCGCAGCGAGTGCAAGCCTTTCCTGTCTTTCGCTTATCCACAACGTCTTGAGGGATTCCATCATGAGCATTCTTCCAGTCCATATGCTCATCCTTATTATTGAATCCTCCTTTCTTTTCCAATGGTTTTCCTTTAGCTGACTTCCATCGGGTAGGATTATTTTTTTGTTTCTGGTCGGTGTATCCGTATTTGGTGTTGAACCCTTTTGCTGTATCATCGCGTTTTCGCTTAGATGCTCCACTGTTTGAGGGCTCACCTTTGGATAGTTTCCGCCGTTCCAGAAATTCCTCCTCTTGTCTGCCAACTTCCCGTATGGTTTCCATCCATTCCTCATCTGAGGAAAACTTTAGATGAGATAACCGGCGAAGAATTTCTTCAGGAAGTTTGCTTTCCACCCGAACCCTCCAACTAATTCCTGTGAGACTGGCCTTGATTTTGAGATTTTCGAGAAGTAGAAGATAGGTGTCGATTTTTCCCTTATAGACCACCTTAGTCATTTCTTCAAGGGCTCGTCGTTCCTCCTCGATGCCGATATATCGCTTGGTAATTTCTTGTCGAAAGCGTTCCCATGTGGAATAGTCTGGGTCCCGGGTATATCCACCTAATCCACCCATCACCTTCCGGTATTTCTCCGAGAAGGGTGCCACTTTGTTCCCCTTTGTTTTCCCCAAGGCAAAAACTATTCGGTGCGCATGATTTTCCCACTGTGTAGGATTGCGATCGAAAGAGTCTTCACAGGCTGTCAACCAGTTTCGAACATCTTGGTTGTCATTTCCTTCGAAGAAGTAGGGTGATTCCGCTATTAGCTTTGCTGGTCGGGAGAGTCCACCGATACGTTCTAACAGAGCCATAGTTAACCTGTCCTCGGGTACATCGTTTCTGGGAATAGACGGTAAACGGGGAGCGGGTTCTGGCCTGCCGCCCTTTCTACTCCATCCATCCTCTCCATCACTATCGGACCCATCATCATCTGGGTCAGGGGCATCACCAAGGTTACCTGGTGGTGGTGGCGGTGGTGAGTTATTTCCTCCACGGTCAACTCCTTTTCCTTTATCCTTCCTTGGAGTTGATGCTGATTCCTTTGTAGGAATAGTACCTTCTATTGGTACGATTGTAGGTCCTCGGTTAGACGGTCCAGGATCACCATCACTAGTTCCATGCTGTGTTGGTGCAGGTGTCTTTTCCGCTAATCGAAGTACCAGAGCATCTAGGTAGGCCTTCATACCTGTACTCTGTTCTCGTTGCTATTGAGCAGCAATTTCTCGTTGCTCATTCATCCTTCTGGTCCATTCCTGTTCCTGTTGGTTCAACTTAGTATTAAGTTCCATTAGTGCCTTTTTCAGGATTCGGTCTCTTGTTTCTGAGACTTGTGCCTGTTGCTCTTGTTGAGCCTGTTGGCGTCGGAACTCTTCCTGAACCTGGGCACGTAACCTTTGCTGCTCCCGTTCGGTGTCGCCACTCAATTGTTCTAATGCACTGCGACCTTCCTGTATCTCAGCATAATTGATAACTTCACCTCTGGCCATACGGCACTGCAGTAATTCTAGCATTGTAAAACCCTGCCTGGCCTCCTGTGATAGTGCTGAGATCGCTATGTGATTCTCATCGGCACTTTCTTTCAAGGATCGGTCCAGGTGGCATAATGCATACACAACATTTTGCTGGAAGTTATCTTGCGTATTGACAGACTTCTTGGTTCGCTCGGCACGTTTCTGAACTCTTGATGGTGGACGACCAAAATGAGTAATGGGAGAGCTGATACGGCTTCAGGACAGGATTAAAGATGCCGAAGGGGTAGATTCTGTGTCATCCTCTTCGATCATCCTGTCATGTCCCAAAGGACTAGGAATAGGTGTGTCATCACGTGCCATAGCCATGGCAGCTCGCTTAGACACCCAAATGATTTCTCCTTGAGAAAATATAAAATAACCAGTAGTCTAACCGTTAGGCCAAAGGTGCTAACTGGAAGAGGAATTAGCTTGAATAGCGGGTTTTTCCGCAAGGTCAGCAACAAGTATTTCTTCAAATAGTAGGATAATGTAGATTATTGTTTACGTTTTGTAAACGCAGTTACCCGCCGTCTGTCTTGACGATAGATATGTTCTGTATATTTTCGCTGTATCCGAGCTAGTTGTCGAAGTGCCACTGCTCGGAGGTCAAGTGCGTATTCTTCGCAGCAGATAGGGAAAACATTGTCAAAGTTGAGAGGTCGGCAGTGCCCACAATGTTGGCACTGATGAAAACTTTGAGTGTCAAAGTATTCTCTGCGCATGAGAGAATATAGAGTTGCTTTGGTGACAGAAGAGTAACAATATAGTGTTACGGGGTAGCCAATTCGGTACTGTTGAATTGACTAGGCCGTGCTCGTATCGAGAAACTCGGAGAACTGTCAGGAAAGCTCGGTAAAAAGTATGATAAAAGATAAACGGTTCTCGAAGGCTTTATAACTTGATAACTGAATATATTGTTAAGGTCTCTTCTCCGTTGCTTGATGATCCCTTAACTTTGGGGGACTGCTAACTATTTATACACTTTTCCCAGTACTTAGGTTGGCCATAAAAAAGAAGTATCCTTAGAAACTTTGGCCATGGTCTAATCAGTGCGAACACTGTTTGACCCTGAAGATTTATGACCCTACTACAGCAAATGATCCCCCGGACTATCTATTTGTCTGTGGGTGTCAAGCACTCACCAGTAGATAGCCTTCGATCTCTTTGCCAAATGAACTAAGTTCAAATTGATGCCGCCCATTTGCGAACATCATACGGAATACCAGGTGATCAGTCTGGATGGCCGTCTTTCCTGCATATATGCACTCATGTGCAGATGCATTCGGATTATCAAGAATGCAGAATACATAATAGATCCACTTGGATAAATTACTCTGTCATCTTTCACCGAGGCTGAGTAGTTCTGGATACGATCCTACTTCTCGCCAGTGTGGGTTGTAGTCAATATAGTCACCTCCCGGCGCTATATACCATCACATCTTTAGACTCGAAAGTCTAGTACCATATCCCATATGTGTAACAATTGCTGATAATGGTGGAAATAATTTTAATTTTTAATACTAAATTTGTATTTATTTATTTATTTATTTATTTCTTATCTTTCATATTTACAATTCATGATATTTTTTACAACTTTATATTCCCTTGCCGAGTCTAGCCAAGCATAAGCCTCATATGCACGCTAATGCAAGCCCGGTCGTGTTCACAAACGTCACGACATTACGGGTACAGTTGCACCCTGCTATCCCGGATCTCACTGAACCGGATACCCCGCTGATCCGGACAACATTGCTGGCAGTCACAATTTCTCATAGAAATATTCCTGTTGAACCAGAAAAGGTGGGTTTCGGATTCGTATGAGATTTGGAAAATCTTACCCCCCTGTCCTTATAGAATTTTAGCCTGCTGAACCGGATACTATGACCATACTAGGAATAGATGATGCTGAAAGAGAAAAGAGGGTGGAAGGGTGAAACCTGTCGACGATTGGAAAGAAAAGATTAGGAGATGCTCAGGATGTGGGGGAGCAAGGAATGTCTGAGTATATATAGTAGAAAGAGTAGAACAATATAGGAAGTAATATTAAATTCCTACATTCAACTTCAGTCAAAATTATATCAACAACCAACCAAACGAAGAAGGCTGGCTTAAAAGCTTTGCAGAAATACGAACTTTGTTGTCTTCGTGCAAAGAATCTGGGTATGAAGCTACCAGACTTTGCTATTCTACATAAATGCCCCTGACGTCCAGACAGACAACTACACACAATTTCAAGCCTTTCTGATCATTTGAGAGGATGGAGAGAAAAGGCGAAGAAAGAGCCTCCAGCCAGTAAAGTTTTACTATAGAATTAGTATATAAAATGTATATAAGACTAATTGATATAATAATATATAATAGAAACAATAGGAAATAAACAAAAGGAGAGAGCCAGTTCATACCCGTTTCTTGAACACTTTCTAGCATTATGGATAGATGCTGCTGAATATGCCAATGTTCCAGTCACTGATGACATTATTCGAGCTCAAACAAGAATCATTAAGAAAGAGTTGGAATGAATAGACGTTGACGAACATTACGATAGATTTAAGATATCTAATAGATGATTACGACGATTTAAAAATCGACATAACTTTGGTCGTTTACATACACATAGTCAGTCGGGTGAGGTTGATCAAGCTGCTCTACCAGCACAGCAGAAGCACTTGGCAGACCAACTTGCAAATTTTTCTCCAGAAAACCGCTATAACTGCGTTGACAGTGGACTTGTATTCAATAAACAACAACTATCCTCAAATGTCTGTCTTGAAAAGAGAAAGTAATTAAACGGGAGGAAGGATGACAAGATTTGTATCAGAACATTTCATATCATGGATGAGGCTGAAAATGATAAACGGAAAATTTGAGTAATCGGATGTGCAGAGAAGCCACATGCGTTTCATTAAAACCAAGTCAATCCAACAAACCTCCCAGTAATATAACGTCATAATAAGAAGGCATGGCTGCTTACAGGTGTATGGTATAAATTTTTAAGTGGATTCAATGATGAAATGCAGGTCGCTTAGCATCAAATTGCTATTGTTACGGATAACTGCCCTACTCATCCACCTCCAACAATGCCACCAATCGACTACAAAGGACCAGCTCCCCCTATCCTGACACACATTACTCCCATTTACCTTCCTCCGAATACGACTGCCTTTCTACAGCCTCTGGATGCCGGGATTATAGCCTTGTTCAAAGCTGTCCATCACCGCCGTTATGCTCAGTTCGTCGTTGAACATTTTAATCGATATGGCGAGGCGCCTTCAAATTTGGATATTTTGCAAGCAAATTATCTAATTGCTGAATCATGGGACTCAGTTACATCTACTATGATTACTCACTGTTGGTGAAAGGCAGGAATAACAGAATCGTATCGACCAGCTAGTACTGCAAGTTCTTCTGATTTCAATAGTCACCTGAGTCCTACGGAAGAATTTATTATTTCCGACCAACAAGAATGTCGTGAGGCATGGAGCACTTAACAGAATAAAGGCGAGCACTGTTGGCAGCATTTTTAGAATTTTTTCAATTCTTACTTTACAGATACGCCTAACGTTGTTCAGAAGGACGAAGATTTGGGTTCCGAAGCTGTTCTCCCTGATGCAATCAAAATTGTGCAAGAGGGAGTAGCAGCAGGTGTTTTTCTTCACCCAAAAAAGGATCTAGACGCAAGCGATGAAGAAAGCATTGACAAGAATGCTGTGATATCCATTAATTGATAATGAAACTGCTTTACGATACACCACTGAGTTAGGACGTTATCTACAGTCTCTTCTGGTTACCTATTTACCCTTTTCTGTCACCCATAATCTTCCTGTTGAAGACTTTATTCGTTATTCCCATAGACTTCACTCAACACTCCTCTGGTAATCTTCCTTTCCTTTGATTTCTAAACTCAATTAACCTTTTCTATCTATTGTGATGGACGCAAAACACAGCAGACCACCATCCACCGCTTTTTTAAGTTATCCGCTCTTCCACCCATCACTGCCAATCCAATTGGAGAACCAAATTCAACCCACGACAACCTAGAGGTTGATTTTGATAACCGGCGTGTTGGACCGAAGGACAAGGGAAAGGGACAGGAAACTGAGAGGGATTGTGCTGGTTTAGGATTGAACTGGGACATAGAGGTTGAATATCTTACAACTAGTAATGATACAGAGGAGGATGAAGAACATGCAACCTGTGTGGCAACTAGTTGGAGGACAAAAAGTGACAATACTGCCTATGAGAATTTGTTAAAATAATGCTTCTCCTAAGAATTGTAATTCATCTTTGCTATTTTTCTTGAGAAATTTCGTTCCTTCCCCCTCCCCCACTGTTCCGGATACCCCGTTTTTCCGGACGAATTCTGTTAAATCTCACCATCCGGGATAGCGGGGTGCAACTGTACTGTAAAACCCGGGGATTATTACAAGCACAAGTAATCCTTGAATCCCATTGCGGCCCCGGCATTGGAGCCACCCTTCTGAAACTCGGACTCACTTTTACCTTGAGAACTTGAATAATTGAACCTTGAGCTACGATGTTGGACTTGCCTTTCCTGGTAAGCTCTAGCTTTTATTTATTTATTTATTTATTTTATCTATTTTTTTTTTTTTTTTTTTCGTTACCATCTTCAGGGGAGTAATCAATTTTATTCCCAACTAGAGGAGACACCGCCGGAGGGATTTTTGGACGGCTTTGCCTGGGGCTCCAGTTCTGACAGCACCTATCCCTTGGGATGTCTTCTTATCTGGAAACCCCATTGGCCAGGAGATCTCTCCATCTTTCCCGGTGGTTGACGTTTCTACAGCAATACTTTTTACCCGATCTTTTTTTGGAAATTTACTTGGTCAATCGGGTTGAGAGCACTGCACTGAACGAATGCTTAGCGGACGATCTGGTCCTCAGGCCGGCAGGGGGATTTTCGTAGAAATAATAGCCCTGCTCCAAGAAGGTTTCGATAACTGATGAATTTCCAATCCAACAGATCAGCCCGGTGTTTGGGAAGACGCGGTATTTGGATTAGTCGGTAGCGCTTCCGATACTGTAGTTGACGGACTGCCAAGGTGTTGACACCTTTTGTCTCTTGTTTGGCTTTCGCTAATGCCTCTTGATGATCAAGAAACCGGGGATTCTCGGGTCTGTGGCTGCTGGTGCACTCGAGTACTCGTACTTGTAATATCACGGGAGAACTGGCCGAGAAATACCTCACTAGTGATACCTAGTTGAATATAATTATTGAATCACTTCTGGTAACTTTGGGTGATCATCGCATTCCCCGTGCCGCTCATTTCACAGGAGCCTCGTTTCTGGCATCCAGGACAAACAATGGAACTGGCAAAAATTTCAAAACAGAAATTGTCAGCCAAGAAACCAAAGTAATTGCCACTGTCTCATAGAAGACTCCCAGACTTGTCCAGACAAACCCTTCCCCCCCCTCAGTGACTTTTCTCAGGCTGGCGTTTGTCGGCTAATCGTACTTGTACTGTAAGGTTTTCATTTCATACCCCTCCTTTACCTCAGCAACGATACCTATTGACAGCAACAGAACGGCAAGATCCTTTTGGATAATTTTTTCTAGATATGCCTCTAGCGATATTGTAAACCCTTATCACAACCTGTTCTACCGAACAGCGGAAAGAGAGGGTACTGTAAGTGAAGTGGTTCCAGGGGCTAGTAGTACTTGGGAGGGTATGGTATGTATGATAACATCACAGAAGCGGCTGTAAAGATAATGTAAGGAACAAACATTGGCAAAGCCTGCTTCCGGGTTGCCGCACGTTTGTTGCTGGTTGCCCCACTGCAAGAAGGGAAAAAAAAAGAAGAGAAAAACTTTCTCCTCTCTGTTTCATCCTTCCCTAACCAACCGACAATCTCTAGACCTGCCAAACAAATCATGTCTACCTTTGGGTCTCAATTTCGTGTTACTACGTAAGTGCTCCTTTCTTCTTTCTTCTTTCCCCCTCACAGACTTTCCTGTAGCAACTACTCTGTCTTATAACTTTCAGGTGTAATCAAAGTCTAACACCTCTTCAGCTACGGTGAATCTCACTGCCGTTCCGTCGGCTGTATTGTCGATGGTGTCCCCCCGGGAATGGCGTTGAGCGAAGCCGATATTCAGGCACAGCTCTCTCGCCGTCGCCCTGGCCAGTCTGCACTGACTACCCCCCGTAATGAAAAGGATAGCGTGCAGATTCAATCAGGAACTGAGTTCGGATATACACTCGGAACACCAATTGGTCTGATGGTACAGAACCAGGATCAGAGGCCACACGATTATTCAGAGATGGACTTGTACCCAAGACCTAGTCATGCAGATCTCACCTATCTCATGAAGTACGGCGTCAAGGCTAGCTCGGGAGGTGGTAGAAGTAGTGCTAGAGAAACCATTGGTAAGCTAACTCCTGAAGGAGTCCCCTAGCCGCCCTTCAAGGTTACGGTTAAGGACCTGTTTGGCAAAAACGGAAGGTAGGTCGACCGTTCCATTGTCTCATACAAACGAGAGGTAACCTTCTTTTCCAAAACTCTCATTTATACGGGACAACGGAACGGCCGACCCACCTTCCATTTTTGCCGAACAAGCCCTAAGTAACTTTTTGTCTGGCTGCTAACATGTTGCCGCAGGTCGTGTCGCCGCTGGTGCCATTGCTGAAAAGTACCTTGGTATGGCTTATAAGATTGAAATTGTGGCTTTTGTATCAAGTGTCGGACCTATTTATATTCCAGGGTCATTGGATCATACCTCTCCTGAGTACATTGCCTTCCTTTCAGATCTCACTCGTGAGAAGGTGGACACTTTCCTACCAGTTCGATGTCCTCACACCGAGTCCAACGAAAAAATGGCCCATTTGATTGCAGGATATCGTGATAAGAGTGACTCTATCGGAGGAACAGTCACCTGTGTAATCAAGAACGTTCCCATCGGCTTTGGTGAACCATGTTTCGACAAGCTCGAGGCAAAGCTCGCACACGCTATGCTCTCGATCCCAGCAACTAAAGGCTTTGAAATTGGCTCGGGATTCAAGGGTACCGAGATGCCGGGATCTATTCACAATGATCCCTTTGCTTCTTCTCCCAATGCAAATGGAAGACTGGGCACCACAACCAATAACTCGGGCGGGATTCAGGGTGGTATTAGCAACGGAGAGAATATTTACTTTAAGGTTGCTTTTAAGTCGCCCGCTACAATTGGTATCGACCAGCCCACCAGTAGATACGATGGAGTTTCTGGTGTATTGGCCGCTAAAGGGAGACATGATCCTTGTGTTGTTCCTAGAGCGGTCCCCATTGTTGAGGCTATGGCGGCTTTGGTCATCATGGATGCTGTCCTTATTCAACAGGTGAGTGTTTCCAACCCCCCACCCATATTCTCCAGTGTCCGCCTCTAATGTCATTGCAGCAACGCGAGACGTCGAGATCTCTACTCCCGCCCATGCCTCAACCAACCGGCCTGAAAACCCTAGCGTCAGTTGACGGCAGTGAAAGAAAGGTCGACTCAGCTAACGTTCCAGAGGCTGAGAGGACCAAGTTGGTTTCCGATCCCAAGGGAGGCCAGATGGTTGGCGGTCAAGGGACGGTCTTTGGCGATGAGTGATGCTGTTGTATACAATATTTTCCGTCCGGGAATTCTTAGACAGTGGGGGGATAGTCGGCATAAATAAAGGCAAGATACTAAACTCTATTCCAGCCAACCCCAGTTGATCCCGCACCATTGGCATAACAGGATAGGATATCATAGTCTTCCTCAACCTTACTCGCCACCGGCCTTCTAAACGCCTTGTTCTGTGCTTGTGACTCATACCGCCCATTGTAAAATAGAGACCAAGGCAGTGCTCTACCCCGGGGAGCAGGTCTGGACCGGGCTGGGCACAGTTGTGGGGTGGATGTGAATTTCCTATTGGGTGGATTGTTTGGTAAAATGGCTCATACGGGGTATGTTATGTGATGATCTAGAGCCCGAAGGCTTGATTTTTCGCACTTTTGTTCACCGATGAGCTCTGTGAGCCAGCAATATTTTCCCTAGGAAGGCCTTCCATCGGGCTCTAGACCTAAAGAAACGATTCATGTCAAGCGTCTCAAATCGCAGATCCATGAGAGCCTGGAGCCCTACACTGCCTACAGCGAGTGATGAATTGTGAATCTAGATTTCAGGTTGAGAGCCCCATGAATCTATGACCGTAGCCTCTCTTCTAGAGGAAAACAAAAGGAAAATTAAATCTGACCCGGCGGCTCTGCGGTTAAGTTAGTCATGGGTTGGTCGCGTCACCACGCGTTTCCCTGCCAGAAGCTCCTCCAAATTACTGGCTTATAACCACAACCATTTCCTCTCTCTGCATATATTATATACCTTAACAACTACCCTTCACCCAACGCACCCGCTCTAGATAAGGAAAGCACCTCGTTACAACTAGTAACTGTTGCCATGTCTTACTTCACAAATACTTTTGGGTCTGCTTCCACCGGATCCGCTGCCGCCACTGGTGGTCTGGGAGATCTTAGTGCCGATATAACAATGTCTTCACCCCCGGAAGACAGTATCTCTGACCTAAATTTCTCTATGAAATCCGATCTTTTGGCAGTCGCTAGCTGGGACAAGAAGGTTCGCATTTATGAGGTTTCCCAGACCGGGGCGAATTCTGGTAAAGCAATTTACGCACATGAAGGACCCGTTCTCAGTGTAGCTTGGTCGAATGTATTTAAATAAAGCTACTATTTTCTTTCAGAGTTGAGACTGACATGCTTCCCAAATCGTAGGATGGTGGTAAACTCGTCTCGGGAGGTACTGACAATACCGCAAGACTGTGGGATGTTGCTACAGGCCAAAGCACTCAGGTCGCCGCCCATGATGATCCTATCCGCTCTGTTCGCTGGTTTACTCCGCCAGGAGCTAACGCTCAAATGGTGGTCACAGGGTCATGGGATAAAACAATCAAATACTGGGACCTAAGGCAACAACAACCCGTTGGCTCCGTGAAGTTGCTTGAACGGGTTTATACGATGGATGTTTCTGGGGACTCATTAGTCATAGGGACTGCGGAGAAGCATATTCAAGTCATCAGCTTAAAAAATCCGGAAACTATCTTCGAATCAAGAATTAGTCCGCTCAGGTGGCAGACTCGCGTAGTTGCCTGTTTCCCGGATGGCTCGGGTTTCGCAGTCGGTGGTATTGAGGGGAGATGCGCTTTTGTCTATCTTGGTGTCGAGAATGCTCCGTAAGTTCCCCCCCATATTCTCTCATTATCAACAAGGGATATGCGCTAAACCCCCTCCACTATCAGGTCAGAGTTCTCGTTTAAATGTCACAGAAAGGTTAGGATTAAAGGCAGTGGCGTTGATGTTTATGGAGTGAACGCCATCTCTTTTCATCCTGTGCATGGAACTTTCTCCACCGCCGGGGCCGATGGAACCTTCCACTATTGGGACAAGGATTCTAAATGCAGAACCAAAGGGTTTCCTCCAGTCGGTGGAATAATCTCAGCTACCAGTTTCAATAGAAATGGCTCGATCTTCGCCTACGCGGTTAGCTACGACTGGAGCAAAGGCCACCAATACAACACTCCAGCATACCCGAATAAGATAATGCTGCATGGAGTAGGCGATGAGGAAGCAAAGCGGAGGGTTACTTCGAAGCGCTAACAGCTAACAATTTCTTTCTCTCCTTCTTCTTCTTGCCATTAAACCATATGTCTCACGGTACTTAGATAGTGTACTTGCACTGGTTTTTCACTCTGTTTCCCGTTTTCGTTTGCAGGATATCCGGAATTTCTACAATAGGGAATTTGTATTTCGGGTGTAAGGTTTGGGCACGGATAGGGCAAAGGTAACGGTAGTTTCAATTGATTGAGTGGTTAAAATTTATACTTATCATATTATTTGGGTTTTGTTACAGTATCACACGGTCCTCTTGAGGGTACGAGCTGTAGGGTACATTACGTTATTATAGTGATTAAGTGCTATTAACTTACAGCAAACTTACTCAAGGCATGAGCTTTCAGCAAGAGGCTCGAAAAAAGCTCCATCAAAGTCTGTGCAACGTGCCAGGTTACATCGAAATGCAATCTTCCGCCGAATCGCTCATAGCCCCAAAGCTGCCCCGCCAGAGTTTGGATCAACAACCACCCTTGACCTCCAACCCACTCTCAGGAGTTTCCTTGCAATTTAGCTCCACATATACTGAGAAGCTGCCAGACCTTGCAAAAATGACAATATCTGATTCCCCAAAATGGTAAACAATTTTCCCTTTTATTCGAGGTTCGAGCGAAGTCTAACATTCTACAGGAAGTACTTGAATCGGATCCTTAGCAGGAAGGGACCCTTCGCCGATGAGGACTATGACACTGAAATGCAAAAGACATTCTTAGATGATTTTAAAGTCTTGTAAGTTCCATAAATTCATATTGGTAAATACCTAAGAAGCGAAGCTAATGCTATTGTCATTAGAGTCATGTTTGTGCCCTTCAGCAGGGGAACGGACAGTTATGCTAACAATAAGACAGCGGAGCAGGAGGCCTAGGCTGTGAAATCCTAAAAAATCTCGCTCTCTCCGGCTTTAAAGATATTCATGTAATAGACATGGACACAATCGACGTCTCGAACCTTAACCGACAATTTCTCTTCCGAGCCTCCGATGTCGGAAAACCGAAAGCCACTGTGGCAGCCTCGTTTGTAATGTCCCGTGTCAAGGGCGTCACCATAACCCCGTACTACGGTGCAATTCAGGATAAGGATCAGGGCTACTACATGCAGTTTAAGCTCGTTATCTGTGGCCTCGACAGTGTTGAAGCGAGGAGATGGATCAATGCTACCTTGGTCGATATGGTGGATAACAATAATCCGGAGAGTTTGAAGCCACTGATTGATGGTGGGACAGAAGGTTTTAAGGGACAGTCCAGGGTTATTCTTCCTACACTCACGAGCTGCTATGAGTGCTCTTTGGACATGCTCACACCCCAGACTGCTGTGCCGATTTGCACGCTTGCTACAATTCCCCGGCAGCCGGCACATTGTGTTGAGTGGGCGAGTATTCTGGAATGGCCAAGAGTATTTGGAGGTATTTTTGGCCTCTCCCAGAGAAGTGGAGCGGGAATTGTGGAACGCTGACAGGCGGGACAGATAAGAAGTTGGATAATGATGACCCGGAGCATGTCCAGTGGATTTACGAGCAGGCATTGCAGAGATCCCAGGAGTTTAATATCTCCGGCGTCACATACTCTCTGACTCAGGGCGTAATTAAAAATATCATCCCAGCTATCGCTTCAACGAACGCTATCATTGCCGCTTCTTGCTGCAACGAAGCTCTCAAGATCGCGACCGGAGCTAACCCATACCTCAATAATTATATGATGTATACTGGCGATGAGGGGATCTACACTCATACCTTTGAGCACGAGAAAAAGGAAGGTTGCCCAGTTTGTGGAGACTTGGCGACTGATTACGCCATTAATCCTGAATGGACACTTCAAGAGTTCATCGATAGACTTAAGGAGAAGCCAGAAGTGTAAGTCTGCCCCTTAAATTTGCCTTATCTGTAATTGATACTAATATTTAAACAACAGTCAGATCAAGAAACCAAGCCTGGTTACTGAGCGACGGAAGCTATATTACCAGGGACCGCCACAGTTGAATGAGCAGACGAGGCCAAACCTGGAGAAGAAGATGAAGGATCTTGTGGACAGTGGCGAGGAGGTTGCAATTACCGACCCTGGGTTGCCGTTTAGCTTGCGATTAAATGTTATTTTCTCGTAGCCTGGAGGGTTATATGGTTGTGCTTTGTCAAGGTTAATTGTACTTTAGACCTTATGGTGTTTCCTGGCGGCGTTACCAGCTGTTTTGCCCAAATCATGGCCATAGGGGAGGCTTGAAAGTTACTTCTTGCTTGTAAAGTGCACTGGATTCGAATTTCGGGTGATCCAAGCTCCACTTCCACTCTTTTCCGGACCACGCATTGCGTCTTCCTATTTAAAAGGTGGCTAGTCGTGCCAAGGTTGTGGCAAGTTGCAACAACCCCAGGATGTTGGCAGGCCCATGCGCACTCTGAAGAGTGCCTACCAGTTCAATATCACTTTACAGTCTAAGGTCACTTTGTGGCTTAATATTACATTAGTCATTACCATCAGTTGGTGGTACAACCTTACATTAAAGCTCAACTCAAGTTTGTAGTTATCATATATAGAACCTCAAGCTAATTCATAACTTTGTGGCTCAATATTATTCATAAGTAAAATATAGTTCAATAGCTCAATATAATATAATTTTTCAACATGTATTATCCTTTTATGATAATAGCATATTGACAACTATCTACTAAGCCAATAGTACCAGTATTTGTCGTTCTTAATTAACAGGTAGAACCAAATACCAATATTGAAATCTGAATTCAGGCTCCCATTACCTTCCTTAGTCTATCTTAAATAATAAACCAAATTAGTTGCTATTGCTTGTATATTGGAAACCTAAATTCTACATAACATGAAGGGAAGAGGTATATGGGTTGATCAGAATTCGGTCTGTTTCAGTCTAGCGTTCCTGATATACTATTACCCGTCTGTTGTATAAGGCCTGCATGAGAGGATTATAGATGTTTAAACAGTAAAGGAGGTGATAAGAAGGTGGTATTTAAAGGAAGGGTATGTGAAGGTGAGAGAAGAAGTTTCTGCATGAGGTGAGGATATATATTTTGGATAGTATACAGGAACTGAGGTATTATACGATAGTGGTTTTCCACACATCAGCAAAAAAACTGTCTTGCGTCCTCATACATCCTGTTCACCCTGTGCGCAGGACGTTCCAGGCACTTATAAGGTAAACTCCAGTTCTGGGTGCATCCGCTTAGGCTTGGCCCGTCCGGACGCACCCATTTTTGCGTCCGGATGCATTGGGCACTGTCCGGAGTATTTCTCCCTAGCAACCCTGCCCCCAAGGGGTAACCTCTTCTGCAAACGCCTTGTGAGTGCCAGCGGCCGCGGATGTCACGATTGGTGACTAAGCAAAGCAGGATTTCCCATGACTCATAGTTATGAGTCACAAGGTTGTTTTATTTCGCACTATGACTCATTAGAAGTCATGGGGTTACACATGATGCACACTTGTGCAATCATTGTTATGTTGTAATTGGTTGATCGTGCGCATGACTCACATTTGTGAGTCATATGATGTAATGATTTTCGCACATGACTCACACTATGAGTCATGGGTTTCGCGCATGTGACCACTTTAGGGCACATGACTTATTTTATGAGTTATGATTGGTTGGCACGCGGCGCATTTGACTCAGAGGAGTTAGCTGATGGATTTCATACTATGACTCACTATGAGTCATAGAGGTCATGTGACTCACAGGTATGAGTCACCAGGGTTAGGGTTGAGGGAAGAGTGCCTATATAAGGACCTCTAGGCGACCTGTAGTTAGGACTCTTCACGCAACCATCTAAGTTAATTCCTATACAATTACTTTACCTCTTTACTGTTCCATTCCCCTATTGGCGTTGTGCGATAGGAACCATAGGGTTCAGCTATCAAGACGACGTAGGCATAGGCCTAAGAGCAATAGTGGAAATCCGCCTAGTACTACTCGTTGCAATAGTACTCCTACCCTGGTGGCTGAGATTAGCGCCACGCCCCATACCGGACTATAACAACAGCCCAGTCATATTCATCCAACCCAAAGAGAAGTAGTTACCTGTTGCTAAACCAGCTTACAGCATAGGATCGTAACAGCGGATCATCCACTCTAATCGCCTCCTGCTTTCTACCCCTGATACCCCATTCCGTCCTGACTTCTTCCCCAGTTCCTCCCCCTAGCCATATCTTGCCCCAAACCCCACCACCGTCCTTACTTATCCTTCCGTATCCGGCGGACGTCCTCACCTTCTTGCCTTCCTCCCTCTTACCCCTGGGGATCCATCTCTGTTACACATATGAGATATGGTACTAGACTTTCGAGACTAAAGATGTGATGGTCTATAGTGCCAGGAGGTGACTATATTGACTACAACCCTTACTGGCAAGAAGTAGAATCGTATCCAGAACTACTCAGCCTCGGTGATAGATGACAGAGTAATTTATCCAAGTGGATCTATTATGTATTCTGCATTCTTGATAATCCGAATGCATCTGCACATGAGTGCATATATACAGGAAAGACTGCCATCCTGACTGATCACCTGGTATTGCGTATGATGTTCGCAAATGGGCTACATCAATTTGAACTTAGTTCATTTAGTAAAGAGATTGAAGGCTATCTACTAGTTGAGTGCTTGACACCCTCAGAGAAATAGATAGTTCAGGGGATCATTTGCTGTAGTGGGGTCATACATCTTCAGGGTCAAACGGTGTTCGCACAGTTTAGACCATGGCCAAAGTTTCCAAGGATACTTCTTTTATATGGCCAATATAAGTACTAGGAAAAGTGTATAAATAGTTAGCAGTTGTTACCGGGTAGCCAATTCGGTACTGCGGAATTGCCTAGGCTGTGCTTGTATCGAGAGGGTAGGAGAATTGTCAGGAAAGCTCCGGAAGGAATAAAGATAAAAGGTAAAGATGGTTCTCGAAAGCTTTAAAGTTGTTTTAACTAAAACTGAATATATTGTTAAGGTCTCTTCTCTGTTACTTGATGATCCCTTAACTATGGGGAACTGCTAACTATTTATACAATTCTCCCGGTACTCATGGTGGCCATATATATGAAGTATCCTTAGATATCATGGCTAGGGTCATGGTAAGTGGAAACCCAATTTGACCCTGAAAATGTATGCCCCGCTCGGTCAAATGATCCCCCGAACTATTTAGTATTCTGAGGGTGTCTAGCACTCCACCAGTAAATAGCCTTCGATTCATTTACTAAATGAACTAAGTTCAAGTAGATGTAGCCCAGTTGCAAACATCTTACGGAATACCAGTTGATCAGTCTGGATGGCCGTCTTTCCTGCATATATTCACTCAAGTGCATATGCATGCGGATTATCAAGAGTCATAGTACTCATTAGAGTCTAGATCTTTCACCGAGGCTCAGCAGCTCTGCTATAGACACTACTTCTTGCCAGCATAGGTTGTAGTCATATAGTAACCTCCCGGTTCTATATACTATCACATCAACTAGTTTGTACCATTTTCCATATGTGTAACAGCAGTCCCCCGTAGTTAAGGGATCATCAAGCAACGGAGAAGAAACCTTAACAATATAACAAGTTATAAAGCCTTCGAGAACCCTGTTATCTTTAACCTTACTTTTTAACGAGCTTTCCTGAGAGTTCTCCGATTTTCTCGATACGAGCACAGCTGTCACAAATTGTGACTTAGCAATATGGAACGTTTCACATGACTCACGATTTGTGAGATCATTTATAATTATGAATGTTTGATTTGATTTATGTTTATGATTTCATGACTCACGATTGTGAGGTCATATGATGTTATGACTTTCGCACCTGACTACAAGTATGAGTGAGGGGTTTCACGCATGTGACGCGATTAGCGCACAGGACCTTTTATGGAAATCGGATACTATGGGGATTGTATACTATGACTCAAAATGTGAGTCATAGGATGTTTGTTATACTATGACTCACACGGCAGTCATAGTAAAGAGGT
>QFET01003294.1:0-11157 GCA_003316355.1 Tuber calosporum
AAGGCCCTTCCCAAGGTTGCTTCGTCGTATTCTGCCTCCGTTGCCAATAGTCGTAACTCGGTCCAGAAATCAGTCACGTTCCGGCTCCCTTGCTTGATTTTCTCGATTTTATTTCTTGCTGTTTCCCTAGCATCCACGTCGCCGAATTGAATGCGTAGAGTGGCTTGAAATTCTGCCCAGTTATTCCATGTGGCTGGGGTCTTTCCTTCCACATATGGAGTAATCCATTTGCCTGCAGATTCTCTCAGTAGGGATTTGGCGAAGTCCACTTTTAATCCGTCTTCGTTTTCCCCCCATCCTAGTGCTGTGTAGTACATTGCAAGTTGGACTAGCCATGCTCGCAGTTTGGTACGGTCGCCTGTAAATGTATCCGGGGTTTTCATTTTCGGCCTCCGCACAGTCTGTTCCTGTCGATTATCCTGAACCGTTCTGATCAACTCCTGTAGTTGTTCTCTCGTGAGAGTTATCATGTCCCCTGGTCCTGCTACCCCCGACATTCTGTGTATTGGGGATGCTCCTGAGCTGACAGACCCTGATCTTGATCTTGCTTCCGGGGTGACCGGGCTTGGAGGTCTTGGGGAATCTTCTCGCGATATCTCGCTTAAGGCTTGTCCAAGTTCCGCTTGTAGTCCTAGGAAAGTCTGTGGGTCATTGAAGTCTGGTACTTCTGTATCTGTAGGTGAATCCGTTTTGTATTCGTTAAGTGTCGCAAAAGACGCAACCAAATGTTACAAACCTATCCTTAGTCTGCCGGACAAGGCACACAATCTCCTTTAACTGCAACAGGTAACGATACGTACCACTCGTCTTACCTCTCTTCAGGTCTCGTAGCCTTATGTCGCCTAGGGAAGGCTGAGTCCTTTCACTCCTAGCCCGTGCGACTGCTCCTTAGCGATACGTTTCTCGAATCACCTTTCGGTCGGTGATATAAACGGATGGTCGTAATAAGAATAAAGTATAGATTGAGCTAATAGTAAAAGTATAACATAGGAAGTGACTTAGGTGGTTGCGTGAAGAGCTAGCTATCTGTGTCCGTGACCCTCCTTATATAGGCGCTCTTCCCACAACCCTAACCCTGGTGACTTTACCATGAGTCACCTCTTTACTATGACTGCCGTGTGAGTCATAGTATAACAAACGTCCTAGGAAACACAATTTGAGTCATAGTATACAATCCCCCCAGTATCCAATTTCCATAAAAGGTCATGTGCGCTAATCGCGTCACATGCGTGAAACCCCTGACTCATACTTATACTCAGGTGCGAAAGTCATAACATCATATGACCTCACAATCGTGAGTCATGAAACAATAAATCAAATCAAACATCATAGTCATAAATGATCTCACAAATCGTGAGTCATGTGAAACGTTCCCTATTGCTAAGTCACGATTTGTGACACAGATTCAACTCAAGGCATGGCTGGACCAGAAACAGCGAGAAGGAGTTTTCGAACGAGCTCAAGTGCCAGGAGCAGCACCGATGTTTGTGACAGTCAAAGGAAAGACTGATGGCAGGTTCAGATGTCTAGAGGACCTTAAATCAAGAAATGACAAAACTCAGGAGGATAATGAACCTATTCCAAACCAAAGGAGATTACTCAATGCATTAGGAAGGGCTCGATAGGGAAGCAAGATCGACCAAAGCTATGCCTACTTTCAAACCAGGGTTCACCCTGACAAAGTCAAATATAACAGTTTCAAAACACCCTTCCGAGGTTTCGTCAGCAAAGTTATCTTACAAGGAGACATGAATTCACCAGGTACATTTATGAGGATCATGTCAGACCTACTCGCGAACTACCTGGAACTATTCGCGTGGGTGTACATGGACGATATACTCATATTCTCTGATACAGAGTCCGACCACTTGAAACACATTAAAGCGGTATGTGACAGGTTGGAGAAAGTGGAGTTCTTTGCGAGCAGAGAGAAGTCGTACTTCTTTGCAAAAGAATTACAAGTACTAGGCCACGTCATCGATGACAAGGGGCTTAGAGCATTCCCTGAAAAGATCAGTAGGATTGAGGAGTGGGAAATACCAAAGAATAAGAAACAACTTCAGGAGTTCCTAGGATTGGTAAACTACTTTAGCCTATTCCTACCACACATTGCTACTATAACAGCATCCTTGACGGATCTTATTGGAAATAAGGAGTTTGTCAGGACACCTACACATGATCAATGCATCGAGAATGTGAAGGAAATCACCACACAGAATCACGTCATGAGACCAATCAACCACACCTTAGGACAAAAGATATGGCTCATTTCGGATTCCTCTGACTCAGGGGTAGGAGCTTGGGTAGGACAAGGAGACACACCTGAAACGGCGAGGCCTGTGGCATTGCACAGCAGGAAATTCGCCCACTGACAAATGAATTATGGAACTACCGATGAGGAGGCACTCGCAATTATAGATGCATTAATCTCTTTTGATCACATTCTTGCAGGACACGAATTTACGATTCATAACCGACCACCAACCATTGGTGTACCTGAAAAAAGCCAAGAACCTGTCACGCAAGCAGCTGAGGTGGCGAACCCATTTGGGAAAGTATGAGGCAAAGATATGATAGGGGCCTGGGAAGGGAAACTATTTAGCAGACGCCCTTTCCGGTCTTTATACGCAATTTGATCCAAAACCAAACTACGCTCAGGACCCTACCAACGAAGAAGATTCAAACCCTCACAACATACCTTTTTACATCCTCAAATATGTCACGCTTTGAACCATAACCTGTTGAGGAACCACTTTTATCGGATAACTCAGATTGCTGTATCAGGGCGGGAAACGATTGGGGAGCCAGAGTCACCCCAGAGATTAGTGAAGATGAGAGAAATCATCAAGCCATGCACTGGAGCGTATGTTATGATCGCCAGTGTACTATCCATGAGGACGAGAAGCTTAGAGACAAGATAGTTCTACCAGATCTAGTCTCTACCTATGAAGAAAGGAATTGCATCTTGTTACCTCTGCGACCGGTACTAGACCTGGATACTATCAGGCGACGCCTGAATGAACAGCTAGGAGACATGAGTTCTGAGTATCAGGACCATGAGAGTCCTTACCAACCACGATCAAAGGGGCCTAAGCGGCCCCTCTACTCCAATGGGGCACGCGGCCAATCAAGGCTTATACCAGTCATCGAGCCACCTAACCTCCCTCACCAACAGCATACACTCTATGAGATTTACCAGGACGAGGAGGAGGACGTACCACGCTTGAAGCGAGTACAGGATGAACGGGATATGGCAGTAGTAGTGGCAGAAATGAGCAGCCAATGGAAAAGAGAGATGGTAGAGGCCTACAGGAACGATGACCTGTACAAGCTGGCTTCTGACGCTAGCAATACTTGGAGAGGTGGCAAGCTATCCCACTATAAGATCGGCGATGGACTAATGTATGCAACGACCAGGGGTGGTCAGGATTGCTTATACATACCTAAGGGACATGCAGTGAAGGGGATGACACTCAGGGAGATCGTTATTGATGAGATTCACAACAGAAGACACTATAGCGCAGATAGGAACCTACGCTATACTACAGAATACATATTCAGTCCCCAGATGAGGAAAGACCTTTGAGACTATGTCCGACAAAGCGATTTATGCCAGAGGAATAAAGAACACAACCAGCTACCTGAAGGAGAGGCACAGTCTATGCCAGTACCCTCTGAAATATTTACCTCCTACGCTATCGACTTTCAGGACCATTCAACAAGTCTGGAAACAACAAGTACGATACTGTACTAGTGGTTGTGTAACATGTGTACATGTTCCGGTACCTCTATTTCCACTCTCGTTAGCCTTTCCTTTGTCAGATTACATTCTTTTGATTTGATTTCTTTTGTATTTGATTTCCTTACCGGAATCTCTGGATTCCGGCGCTCTTTTTACTGTATGCTTTGGAGGATCGGCAGGATTGTGCCCCAGGAGTTCCAAGGGAAGGAACAGGTCATGTATACTGGTGGTAGGATAGAGGCAGTGTTGTGGGAAAGCCCCAGGCTTTCCAGGACTCCGGCAGGGCCACAGGATTCCGGTAGCTGTACACTCACCGGTAATGATAGTGGCTGCGGGTTTCCAGAGCCTCAGCTCTTGCTGGAAAGATTTCATGTATTTAAGAGTAGTCTCCTGGCTAGCAGGAGACTTCAGACTTCAGACTTCAGACAGATGCCTAGACAGTGAATACACTTGGTTGAACGGCGATCCTATTGTTCCCCTTCGCTCTATAAGCCATTATATTGTACTCCCCTTATCTTCGCCTCTCAGCAGGTCTCCCTTAGACACCAAAGCGATAGCAGGCTACCGCTTAGGCTCTATAGTATAACCGTTCACGCAGGCTAGCGCCTGTTACAGGTTGTCGATAGGGCGGTTGGATTCACTTGGTTTATCCCTAAACATTCAAACAGTCAAGCATTCGAGACCCTCACCCTCATCCTGCACCATATTTTCACTCCACATGGAGTACCAACATCGATTATCAGCGATGCTGACCCACGTTTTACCTCACGATTTTGGGCCCAAAGTATGAAGACTTTGGGGATCGAACATATCAAGGCAGTAACTGGACACCACAAAACTAATGGCTAAGTTGAGAGAAAGATTAGGGAACTTAAGACCGCCTTAAGGAATTTTGTTAACAAGTGCCAGAATAACTGGTTACTTGCACTTCCAGAGTTAGCAGCCTACGAGAATGCAGGACCTTCTAACGTCCTGAATATGTCACCATACAATGCAGTCTATGGACGAGATTACCCTATGCTGTCGACTATCAGGGTCAGAAACCCCTAGGTACCTGCCTCCGATGACTTCCTGAATAGACACCAGGAACTGCGTATTGAGGCCTACCAATCTGTCAAGATTGTCATATTTAGGAGTACCAGGATGGCAGCAAGAAGAAGGACCACCCTCAAACCCATTAATGTGGGCGAACAATTGTTAGTCTGGGGAGACCTGTTCGCTACAAAATCTGTTTGAAGCAAGGAACTAGGTCCCAGATAGTGAGGACCCTTAGAGGTGTTAGAATTCGACTCCCACCCACAAAACTACACTGTTAAGATGGACGCTAGGATATACCGCCGCAAGGAAGGAGTATTTCATTGCTGTACGGTTAAGAGGTTCATGGAGAACAATAATGATAGGTTCCCTGGTAGAGCCTATGCGAAACCAGCGCCCATTCTCATTGAAGAAGTACCGGAATGGGAAGTTGAACCTGTGTTGGATCACCGCCAGCACTATGGCCAAGACCAGTTCCTTATTAAGTGGAAAGGTTATACGGATTCTGAGAACAGCTGGGAGCCTGTCGAAGGATTAGAAAACGCTATAAACCTTGTCCAGGATTGGTGGACAGACAATTGTCCTGGCAAGGAGTTTCCCATCATTACGGGATATATTGAGATCAGATTCACGCTAAAGACGCCAGTTTACGGGGAGTTCGCTGATGAAGGAAAGGTGGAAGATGGGTTTTGGAAACCCTATTTGCAAAGCGACTATGAGGACTCTTGAGTCTCAGATGATGGCGAGGTTATCAAGACCTGGTTTTGAATTTCGCGATTAGGGATATTGTTTTTTGGGTTTTTGTTTTTAGAAAGAGTTGTTTTGTTTCCGTGGTGTAACCGGTATTGGTTACTATTGCTAAGGCTTACAGGGCTAATGGAAACTAGCAGGGCTAGTAAGGGGTTAGTTTATTTTGTTATTGGTTTCAAGTATCGTTTGATACTTAGTTTGTTTTATTTTTGGTTTCAAGTATCGTTTGATATTTAGTTTGTTTTATGTTGGGTTTCATGTATCAGGCTGATACCCGATATCTTTCATGTTTTGTTTCATGTATTGGGATGATACATATTTTGCTTGCAGTACCATTTAGGTGCATGAGGCATTTGTTTGATTGGAGGACTTTACAAGCTGAGCTTGGTTATGTCCGTTGATTGGAAATCAAATGGAAGAAGATGGAAAGCTTTGGAAAAGCGAGATCATGTATTTAAAGACTGCCCCTCTGGAGCTTAGACAGGGCAGACTTCGACACATCGAGTTTCAATATACTTGGTTGAGCAGTTACTTCTTTTCAGTTCGCAGAAACCACTGCAAGCAAGTCTAGGACTTTGCAAAGCTTGCGATATAGTAATCGACGGCTGTTAAACAACTTATCGTGATCTCCGGTAGTACTACTCACTGAAAGTCCTGACAGTTTGGGATCCGAGTCTCTATCGTTATACCTTACTGAGATGGATTCCTGTTGGTGCCAGACACACCTAAAGAGGTGTTTCAACTCTGGAGTCTCACATGATGGCGAGGTTATCAGAACTTGGTTTTGATTAGAATCTAGATGTCTGGGAAATTGTTTTTTGGTTTTTGTTTTTCGAAACACTAGTTTTATTTCCTGGGTGTAACCCGTATTGGTTACTCTTATTAAGGCTGACAAGGCTAACGGACTCTAGCAGGGCTAGAGAGGGGTTAGTTTGTTTTATGATTGGTTTCATGTATCGTTTGATACTTAGTTTGTGTTATGATTGGTTTCAAGTATCGTTTGATACTTAGTTTGTTTTATGTTGGGTTTCATGTATTAGGCTGATACCCGAGATATTTTATATTTTGTTTAATGTATCAGGATGATACATATTTTGTTTGCTGAACCGTTTAGGTTCATGAGGCATTTGTTTGATTGGAGGACTTTACAAGCTGAGCTTGGTTATGTCTGTTGATTGGAAATCAAATGGAAAAAGATGGAAATCATTGGAAAAGCGAGATCATGTATTTAAAGACTGCCCCTCTAGAGCATAGACAGGGCAGACTTTGACTGACAAAATTTTTCAATATACCTGGTTGAGCAGTTACTTCTCTTCAGTTCGCACGAAACCACAGCAAGTAAGTCTAGGACTTAGCAAGGCTGGCGATATAGTAATCGACAGCTGTTAAACAACTTATCGTGATCTCCGGTAGTACTACTCACTTGAAGTCCTGCCAGTTTTAGATCTGAGTTACTATCGTTATACCTTACCAAGACTCTTTCCCTCTGAGGCCTGATACACACTGGGAGGCATTACATATTTCTATTTTCTAAATAAAAGTATGCTATTTTTTCCTACTCTGACAATTATGTTTTTTTATTTATTTATTTATTTATTTATTTATTTATTTATTTATTTATTTATTTATTTATTTATTTATTTATTTATTTATTTATTTATTCATCTTTTTTCCCTTCGCTTGTTTTCTTTTTTTTTTTTTTTTCCTTAGGTACTCAAATATCTTACACCACTTCCACCAATACAATTGGTCCATTCACTCAGATAGACTAATGCAAGATCCTACCCTTACCTTCACCCAAAATCCCATTTTTCCACTTTGAATATCCCTAGTGTAAGAAGCGAGCGAGACATTTGGCAGCGTTTATTGGGCCCTCCATGTGAGCTACAGTCGCCAGCGATACTAGCATACCGACACCCCACGCTAGGATCAATCCATGCGAACCTTCTTGTCTACCGGTATTTTGGGCACTGATGGTTAAAGGCGTTTCCAGAACCACAGGACCATTTCAGCAGTAGGACGTGAGTGTGATGCGCCCTCGGCTCCCCAATTTGCACGATTGTACAAGTGCTTGGGATAACGATTCCTTACAAGGCAGGGATTATTATCGGGGTCAACCTAAATCAACTGCTCGGATACTTTACCCCTACCACTTGTCCCGGGAGGGATAATTCTGTGGTCTAATCAAGAGGATAAAAACTTTTACATGTTAGCAGCGCTATGCCTAGTGTGACTACGGTAGCTATCCTAGGGTATTATCACATCACTGTACCGTACAGAATTGGTATCATAGCTTTTATAATTAACAAGATCAGCAATCGTGGAGAGCATAAGCGTCTTGGAAGTTCAAGAGAGCTTTTACATCTTTAAACGTTTGCAAGTTTTCCCTTTTCCTTCCTCTCTTCTGACTGGTAGAGAGAGGCAGGCAATTGAAAATCTCTGGTAATCAACCCCGCAAAAGAAGAATGCTTCCTTTGTCCCTTTCCTCTATCTAAGTTAGTCTGTCATTTATCGGTAGTGTTTTCCTTTTTTCTTCTTCTCTGCTACTCGTTTGGAATCACGGAAGAGGAACGAGTATAGTACATCCGAGAACCCACATATACACGGCCTTGAATGACGGGAAATCAACTCGGAAGATGGATAGGAATAGTGTGCCCCATGGGAACAGGAACATCATTGTTGTATGAGTATCCCAGTAGCTATTTCAACAAACGAGTAAGTTGAGGGGAAGCTTGTTGTATAGTCTATATAAACCTTCCGTCCCGCTATAGATAGAAAGGGTGGCGAGGCGAGATACGGATCCTGAGAATGCACAGTCGTATTCTCCTGGACTTCATTTTCTCTCCCTGTTTCATCAGGCTGTATTTGCACAATCGGCACCTCATAACAACAGGGATGAGCTGGGGCGGTAGAAATGGTAGCGTGGTGAGGGGGTGGGATTGATGAGGGGGGGGGAAGGCCGCCGATATTCGATAGATACCCTTGGAACGCTGATTCGATCCTTGATAGAGAAATTTGACACCCGATTCGAGAACATCATGTGACCTAATTTCAACAGGTGGGCGATCGTTTTCAAGTCGTCATCATGGGTGTTGACATAATCGGTTGATTACACTCTTCGGCTCGGTCAATAATAAATAAATACACTTCCACCTCCGGCTTACTTCAACCCCCGCGACCAAACAAATCCGTTCACCCACAATCTAGCAATAGTCCCCGAAAGAAAAAAAAACTCAAGCAACCCTGGTTCTAACAGTGAGATTGTTAGAACCAGCATTGCTTGTCTTTTTTTTTTTTGCTGGTCCAGGTAGAGATCAAGTGAGCCTATGGCAATTAAAATCCCACTCTTGGGCCACAATCACAATTAATTAATTTAAGCTTAACCACCTAGCTAGTCATCTAGAGTATATATTCAGCTCAGAAAATATCATTTATCAACTAATGACCCCTCCAGAAGATTGTTATCAAAAAAACTAATATTTTGAGATATATACTTTTTACTATATAAAATAACTCTATCTTTCTGGGTACCTGTAAATTAAATAATAATTCTGAAAAGGCAGGAGGGTGTTGAGCTATTTGAATTTAAAGATAACTGTTACAAAACACTACTATAAAATAGGTGGCTTATGTAATATTATTCATAGGAGGACAATGTAACTTATCAAATAAATATGTTTCTCTACCCACAAAACTAGATATAACAATATATAAATAAATATCCTTTTCAAATTTCAATTTCATATATTAAGGCTATTATATTTGAGTTAAATTTTAATTTTTTTAGATTAATATTGAAGTTTTTTTTTAATTGTCTAGCTGCTCTTTAGGGGTATGATTAACATAAAAAAGGACCTTATCCCAAAACATTTTTCTCAGGTCACTCAGGTTACAATGCATTTTCCTGCGCTCAACCATACCACCCAACATTCAGTTTTTGATTGCTACAGGCTCAAGTTTAGTACTTTGCATATCAATTTTTAACATCATTTAGCACTCAGAAACCTCCATTTTTTAAACAGATACCCTTATCCACGTTTCCGAGCTTTGCAATATTAGAGTATGGGCGCCCCATTCAAAATGATAGTCGGAAGTCAGAAGTCAGAAGCCTTGGCTGCCATGCCTGAGGCAGCAGAGAAAATCGAGAAATACACTATGGCACAAACTTCTTGCTCTAACGGACTTTTCTTCCTTTCCAAATATCTGCCAAGAGTTCCAACTCCTAACTTTCGTTTCCTGGTGGGGCGCTGTCAATCTATTGAAAAGGTTTTCTCACCTGTAGAGGGATCAGTGTATCTGCACCCATCATCTTTTCGAACCTGAATTCAATTTGACAACACGAATTTGCTGAAAGTATTTATTAAGTTAAGGGCTAAAAGGAAAAAACAATCCTTTCCCCCTCTCAGCCAATGCTTAATCCCTTCCCGGCCCTTCTTTCTTCCACAGTTATCGAAATCCATAATATCCATACCGAAACCGAAAAGCCGTCCCCGCTTTGCTGAAAATGTATTAGCAAAATACTGTACAAGTAATTTAGTTTCTCAATGGATCTTACGCCGCTTGCTGGGCCTTCTCGACTTTCGGCCAATAAAACTCTGCGACCTCTTTCTTCCAATACCCTGCGTACTATAATCAATTCTGTTAGAGAGTGAGAATATGAATTCAGAGGTGACCTACCCCAAAAAAGTTGAACACCCCCGAGCACCCCACCCCCGTCAGCCTCAGAATGACTGAAATTTTGCTCTCCATCCCGCCTATTTATTTTTTCTCTATCCCGCTGAAGCCCGTCTCAGCCCGAGTAGCAAGAGCTCCCAGCTCCCATTACCGCCATAAGAACCTGAACGATCGGACAGTGTGCTATGTTGTTGGACTTTCTTCTCTCATCAAGGTCTGCTTTTTTGCTACCTCGGAAGGGGAAAGAGGTTGTGCCTTTGCTATGTTTTTCGGCCCCTTTCCGGAGAAGGGAATTTTGGACCACATAGCACACCGTCTAACCGTTCAAGTTTTACAGTAGTGTAGACAGACTTCAAACTAGACCAAAAATATTTGGGAAAGAAACCTTCCCCAAATAGAACACATGTTTATCTATTTGGGTAATCCGATCCCACTATGTCAGCAATCGTCAGTCGAATCAGAAGTGATGAAAGTGATTTCTTAGAAGCCGGCTCTTAGTCGGTGAGGTGCTGCAAAGCACAATTGATGCTGAATAGGGTGGCCAAGGTCAAGCATACACGGAGTTACCCGGGTTCTGACGAGAAACCTGATCGTGATTGAGGGGAGGGATGGATTGGGGACAGTGTCCCCAAACGTCTCAGGCGCCCTACGGGGCCCTGGCGGACTTATAGTCTCTGGAGTCTTGGGAAGGGTGGGGAAGGAAACTAGGCCATGGCGTCCTTCATTCATAAAGACGTCCGTCCTCAGGGTTAATAACCAGGCCCTACAGTCTTCACGCAAATGGGATCTTCCGACCGTTATCTGTAGGGCCCGGCCTTCACCTGCAGGGTCAGGCCTGTTGCCAGTAGGGCCCTGCTGTCCATCCGGGGCAGAGGTCAGGATGGACTACGGACGGGACGCTTGGGGCCACTTGTGGAGTGAGACGGGGGTTGGGAATGGATGAGGGGGGAGTGGAG
>QFET01003297.1:0-17334 GCA_003316355.1 Tuber calosporum
ACCTGGTATTCCGTACGATGTTCGCAAATGGGCGGTATCAATTTGAACTTAGTTCATTTGGCAAAGAGATCGAAGGCTATCTACTGGTGGAGTGCTTAACACCCTCAGATAAATAGATAGTCCGGGGGATCATTTGCTGTAGTGGGGTCATACATCATCAGGGTCAAACAGTGTTCGCACATCTTAGACCTTGGCCGAAGTTTCCAAGGATACTACTTTTATATGGCCAACCTAAGTACTGGGAAAAGTGTATAAATAGTTAGCAGTCCCCCGTAGTTAAGGGATCATCAAGCAACGGAGAAGAGACCTTAACGATAAATCAGGTTATCAGTTTATCAAGTTCTAAAACCTTCGAGAATCTTTTATCTTTTATCCAAACTATTACCGAGCTTTCCTGACAGTTCTCCGATTTTCTCGAAACGAGCACGGCCTCGACAATTCAACAGTACCAAATTGGCTACCCCGTAACAGCCGAATTTAAACCCCCTATATTCTCCAGATTTTTAACTAGCATGAGGCTCATTGTGTAGTATGATTCAATGTCTATTAATACCATATGCCTTTTCTGCAAAGAAATACTCATCAAGGTGTGAAAAGAATAAATTCAACTTGTTTTTTACAAAAAGGTGGTTGCACTAGAAACTGTTGCATCACTTGCTGAATCTTGAGATCTTCTCAATGTAAAGGTAAATCTCCTCCTACTGTCACATATTCCTTGGATCTTAAGTGTGTATTATTATTTTTGCATTTAACGTAGGTTTCACCATGATAGGATGGACTATGCTGCAGCATGAGGTCAGTCCTATCAAAAAAGGGTATACAGCTAGGAATCTCACTTGTTTTCCCTATGTCACTTCATATATAATAAAACTTGAAATTTGTTGGCCTCAGCCAGGATTCAATGAGTGTCATTAGATGAACCAGAGCAGAAATAGTTCAATCTCAATAGAACCTCATTGTTCATTCCTCCACTCCTACATGGGTTGCCTGATGAATAACAGAAGATCCACATTAATCCAAGAAATATAGAGTTGTAGCAAACTACTTTTCTATAAAGGCCTGAGAATTTCAGAAACTGTTTTTAAAAATATGATCATCTTGTAGTAAAAATACAAGTATATAGAAGGATTCTCAGTTGACTTAAAAAAAAACATCCAAAATCTTGACTCTGACATTGTATCAAACTAATTTGTATCACTTCTATTAATATCTTCCACTATCTTTATTTCATGTAATTTACTTAAATTGTAGGTGAACAGGTTTTGGCCATGAGTAATTGGTATACCTAGTTAATTGATGATTCATACTCCAGGTTCCAAATACCATATCTCTTGTATTATTGTCTTCAAAAAGCCTACTACTTTCTCTATATCTGCCTCTTGACCTTTCACATTATCTTCTATCTTCAATCCCAGCTCTGAACTCTGCTAACTGTCTATCTGTCCCCCCTCTTCCATCCTCAATTCTCCTAAATTAATAGCAGCAGGTAACTTGTAGCTTCAGTGTTTGCTCTTACACAGAGTGGATATTAATGATAGGACTTCTGGCAGTAAATCCATTTCATCAAACATCATATTGAATAAAATGCATGCAAACCAGCTATCTTCCAGTTGCAATACAAGTATGACCTCTTCAGAAGAGTCTCACATCTTGCCCCATGCTTCATTGTATCGCGATTGGTATCTTGAATGAACACATATTTTACAACACCAATACCCAATTATACAAACCTTTTTACATCTATTTCCACTTCAAAAATATCCATCATAAGGCAATGTAAACTGACAGTAAATTAACCACATTTGTGTATGCCAAGCTTACATGAAACCGCCAAGTTCACCACTTGTCTTCTACCTCTTCACCTTTGAAAACCCCTACTACTGTGTCTTCCAACTTGGTCCCCAGAATTGGCTACGTCTTGAGAAGAGCTACGGTATGATATATCGATCCTGGGAAGGTAGTTGTCAACCCTGCTGCTCTGATGAAAGCCTACCGCATTCCCCATGCTTGTGATACCGGCCCACCAGATCCGAATTCCGGATTCCGAATACAGAAACTCCACGCGGTTCCCTATCTCATGTATCACCCATCCACTTCCGATAAAGTGCTTACGGTACTTGCTTGTCTGGGCTAGGGGTGCATGGAGGAGCACCGCACTCCACGGTAACTTGAAACGTGAGTGCGTTACTGTAGGGTAGAAGCAGTGTATCCTGGCACCACACTTGCTTGGCTGTACGATCCGATGGGGCAGCGAGGAAACCCACGAGGGCTGGCTGGGTGGTAAGCTGACAGGGAAGGAAGGGGATAAGGAAGAAAGGTCTGGTCTGTAAAGCGATTTTGTGTTGGCAATCTGGTAGACTATCGCACTTGCTACACTGCAACGAACAAGACTTTTTCACAAAAATGGCAAAAAATAAGGAAATAAAAGATAGTGAAAGTACAGTCAAAAACAAAAGTAAGTTGTGAGACTGACATCTATCTGAACAGCAAAAATAAAAAAGTCGAAAAAAGAAAAAGTATAGAAAGAATGTCAAGTTTTCCACCCTCTTTTAGCACCTATTTCCCGCCCTTTGACGGATCGGTAGTCCTCGTATTGCTGCGTGTACGCGCCACCTTGGGGTGGCCCCTGCAGTGGCTGCCAGCCCTGTGCTCCTCCTCCTGCGGGTGGATAATGGTGTTGCTGCTGGTGGTAGGTGCCAGGTGCAGAGGGCGGGGGTGGGGGTGGAGGAGGCAGGGGAGGACCGCCATAGTTGTATGGGCATTGCTGCTGTTGCTGCTGGTAGTACTGCTGCTGCTGTTGTTGTTGTTGTTGTGCATGTGGCATATTCCAGTTTTGCGTTTGTGGAGGAGGAGGAGGTGGTGGTGGTGGAGGAAACGCTGGCTGTGTTCGGTAATATTGATGATGGAGATGATGAGGAAGCGGGGGAGGTGGTGGTGGAGCCGGGTATCCTGATTGGTGAGGATATTGATACGTTTCCGCAGGTGGAGAGATATTCGGCTGAGTTCGCGGCTGCTGTTGAAAGGAAGGCCTCTCTGCTGATCTCGATCCCGATCTCGATCTCGATCGTGACCGGGAGCGGGAGGGCGAGTTGGAACGGGATGAGGGACTCCCGCTTTCGCTATCTCTCCTTCTTGGCCGCCTCCTCCTATCTCGAGAGTGAGACCTCGTCCGAGAGTAACGCGACGCTGATCTGTCCCGCTGACTCGCGTCTGGAGAATAGCTGTAATCCCTGCGACGGGAATCTCGCCTTTCTTTCAACGCGGCACGCTTCTTCTGTTTCATCCTTTCGCAAAAGTCCCTGCTCCACCCGTAGTAGCTTTCACCACCTCCACCTCCGATTGGGTCCGGATCTTCCATAAGCGCGTCGTCACCGTTAAACATATAGTCGGCAGATTTGATAAAGTCCTTGACTGCAGCTGCAAGTGACTCGTTGGGGACAAGCGTTGAGAATTGAATCGGTTTCATCAAGCGCGGATTGATAGGCGTCGGTGAGTTGGGTATTAGATGAGGAAGCATATTTGCAGCCGGAAGGTCGTAGAATGGCAGTGACGGATCTCCATGGAAGGGAGGAAGTAAGAGTGGTTTCTCCACAGAAACTTTAGCCTTCGCTGAGTCTATAGACCCTGCGGGCCTTGCAGTAGGGGTAGCCGATGTAGCATCTTTAACAACAGAACCCAACTCCTCGATAAACGGCTTGGTATAATAACCCTTCTCTGCCCAGATATCCAACAGCCTCTCCAACCTGGCCAGCTGCTTCACTGCGCCAGGATACATTGCCACAGCAAACAAATCCGCCAGAAAAGGCTTGACCTCCTCCGCGAAAACCCCGTCGGAAGGCTCATTATACGTCGCATGGTGCAATAAATCATTGACCAAGTATAACACGCTAACCCTCTTCCTCCTAGCACTAGCCTTCCCAGAAGTCGTAGTCGAAGTTGAAAGTGAAGATGACATAGCCGCCAGGAATTTCCCAAGAGCGGCAAACCGAGTGCGCGAATTCATATATTTCAAGATCCATCGTTTGCAATTCTATTTGCACAAAAACAAAGCCGGGGAAAAGGAGAAACCATCCGGACACCAAAGTGATTAGCCATGTTTGGTCTTCTCCAAAAAGATGCTTCAAGAGATCAAAAAAATCAAAAAAAATGGGGGGGAGAAAGGAAAGGAACATTGATCAAACAAAAATTCCCCTTATTTCTCTCTCCCTTCCACCCAGTATTTCTTCATTTTTATTTCTCTCTTTCATCGTGAGTGTGGTGCGGTCTGGGGAAAAGTATGTGTGTAGCAACCTGGATATTCGATGGTGAGCACTTGCTCAGTGCCTGTTCCAGCAGGGCGTGGAAACTGGAGATCTCATCACGAGAGACGGTGGTGGGGTCGGGTCGGAGGAGGCTGGCCGCAAGTGAGGCGCGTGCGATAGCAACTTGATGAGAAACGGCCGAGGCCATGATGATGATGATGGCGTTGGAGCTGTAGGATATGGAACAATAGGTGAGGGGTGTGCCGATGTGGAGTGCAGTAGTATGTCCGCTGTCTTGGGGAGGGATGAAAATAATAAAAGTAGTATGATGGAAATGAAAAGAGCGTCTCGCAGCGGTTGGAAATTGTGTGCGATGGTTTGAGGTTGGGGGTGAAGGAACAAGGTCTTGGTTCTCAAGCGAGCAGAACCAATGGCATGTGGTGGCGCACTGGTGTGGCCCTGGTTCATTGGCTGGTCACTTCAAACTAAGAAAACCCGGTCTCCAAAAGACCAGAAAATATTGAAAACCCAAGGATGAATATGTCTGCCTACATAAATCTTGTGATCCTGTTGTTTCTTCTTCTTCCCCACTACAAATAATCTCTCCGATTGTCAGACGCTCGCAAAGTAAACTTAGCCCATGCTCTCGATCTTGTGCATCATTCCTCTTGTGTCAAACCTATTGCTTTTGCTTTGATTGTTTTTCTACCCTTTTGCAAGAGAGAATCTAAAAATCCAAAACTCAAGTCCAAGCTCCCCTCGATCCTCCCGATGAGCAACCATTTGAGCGTCATACAGAAAACCCCCGCTGGACCCAAAGTAACCCTGCTGCAATAGCGTCCGAGAACATTGAAAAAATGAAGTGAAAGAAATGAGTAGAGTAATACAGTCTCCTCCTCCTTTTTCAACCGCCTACAGCTGCCAACTCCCGACCTCCTGGTTCTCGTGATCTCTTTCTCACCCCTCTGATATGCACGCCTTTCTCTTTGTCACTCCATTCTTTCCCTTCCATTTCCTTGTAATACCGGTGCTCGTGCACCGACCCCGTAGCGTATCAAGCTCCAAACCAGGAAAAGGAAAGAAGAAAAAGAAAAAAGAGGCTACAGCAAGATACCGTACTGGAACACTGGAAGAAAAAAAAGAGAGCAGTACCAACGCCTCATCTTTGCTCCAGATGGTGCTCTGGGAGTAGGGGGTGAAAGTCAAATATATAGAAAGGAAACATGCATTTTCGCTTGATCTCTGCCCATTTAGAAAGGTGGAATGGTAAAACCGTGGATCAAAAAAAGCAAGAAGCATACAATACCCACCCACTCCTCGCCAATTAGACAGCTATTCTAGCAGGAAAAACGAGCTAATGCGACAAATCAGATTTCCGCCTATTCCCAAGAAAGACCGAATAGGAAATTTTAATCAAGGAGAAAAAAAGGAATAGGACAGCTTTTTTTTTTTTTTTTTTTTTTTTTTTTTTTTTTTGGCAGACGCAATGTAACCCAGCCCAACGTGAAAGTGTGGGGGGTTCCCTATCACATCCCTAGGGCAGCAACAGCTCTAGCAAGATCATCCTCCGCAACGATGACCGTTCCAGCCCTGGCAGTGCTGAGGTAACTCATCTCAATAGCTTCGGCCCTATCCAGAATCCCCCCTGCTGCCCCTCCAACCAACTTTCCTGCAACACCACACACAATCCCCGTAGAATCCACAGGAAGACCCCTCAAATCCAAAAGAATAGGGATGAGCACGTCGTCCTTGCTGCCCAGCAGGGCGTCATCAGAGCCAAACATAGAGAGCATCTCCTTCTCCAAGAGAAGAGATGCAGGCTCCGCGTCTGTCAAGGTGACGCTCAAGAATTGAGGTTTTGAGATGAGGCATTTGACCAACCCTAGGTAGAGCCCTCTGTCGTCACTACCTCTGCCCTTGCTGGCCGAGCGTCTGCCAGCACATAATACTAACCTTGTATTTTTGTTCACCTGCGGAACTACGCTCTGCTTTCGTAATATTTCAAAGGTCTTGATTTGTAGTTCACCGACTGTGGTTGTTGGTGGCGGTGAGGGCGGGGCGACAGTAAATGAGGAGGTGGAGGGTGAGTTGCGGTGATGTGAAGGGCTCGCGACAAACGCCTCTATGTGCTTCTCAAAAACGAATCCCCGCCGTTGCAGTGCTTTGGTAACATGACTACGGTTCTTCAATGGAACCAGGATATAATCCGAGAAATAGGTGGTGAGGAAGAATATGGGGCTGTAAAACGAACCGAACCACTCGTTAGACTTCTAAGTAAACAATCCAATAGCATAGACGGCAATCTGCCGCCAGTCTCCCAAAGTATTTCTACTCACACTCCGGCCAATGCCAATGGACTAGTCAAGTCCAAGACCCTCTGACCCGCATCCAGCCCTTCCCCGTCCACCTGAATCGCAACAAACTCGTCCTCCGAGATCTTGACCTCTTCCCTATGGCTTGACGACAAGGTATGTATAATCGGTGCAAACAGGTTTTCTACCTGCTCCGTAGAACATACAACAGAGCACTCCACCGGTGTCACTGAGATATTGACAAAACTTTCTATTGAGGACAAAGGCCTCCCAGAAGAATGGTAATCCCGAACCAAATCTTCATCTTCATAACCCGACCCATACGCACGATCGTCGTGGTCATCATCATCCATACACCCCCTTGCTCTCTCCGTCCTTCTGCCACCCCATGTCTCCCTATCCCGCGAGGATGAGGATATCGAGGGAAGTATCAACGATAAAATGGCCTGAACGAAATGTGGGTATAGATGCAGGGGAATATGAATTAGGCTCAACCGGCATTCCTGTAAAATCCTCACGGATGTTTGTAAGCCGTTGCAAACTCCAGTAGCAGCAGAAATTCCTTCAATACTCGAAAATGAGTCGGAGTAGGCGGAGAGCGAGCTGCTGCTTCGTGACGACGTAGCTGAGCCTGGCGGTGACAAGGTGCTCCCCTCAAACATCGAATTGAACGAACCGGCCGAGGAGCGAGGACCCCCGGCCACCGTCGATGATTTCGAGTGCACAGTAGAAGATCCCGAGGAGGGCATCCTTCGAGAATGGGAAGCGGAAGGGGAAGAACAAGAAGAAGAAGAAGAAGAAGGAAACGGGATAGGCACAACAGGAGCAGGAGAACTAACAAGAAATTGGATTGAGGCACTCATGTAAGTCATGGATCTTCCTAGAAGATTCTTCTTGTACCCTTTCTTTCCCCCCCCTTTTTTTTTACCTTCCCCGTCACTAGCCAAACAATGAAAACGTATAATATCTCCTCGTCAGATAAGCCTACCCACTGAGGAGGGGAAGGCCAAAAAATCACCTTCCGAGAGGGGGGGGGCTAGGAAATAGCGCTAGAGCAAATGGCAACAAAAATGAAGCTCTGAACGCAGAACAGTTGTGAACAGCTGTGAACGACACCCAAGGGAATACAAAGAACGGAAACAACAATTAAAAATATTTTGGAAAACCAACCTTACTCCTGATTGCCAATATGTCACGATGGTAGGTGGACGATGGGCATGGGAGGTCTTATGTATGGTATGCCGTTGAGGGTGGGGTGTAAAGCGAAACGGGCACGGAACTTCCTTTTTTTGCCCTTTCTATGATACTCGAGTACCTCCCAGACGGGTCCGTGGTTGGAAGGGGTGAGAGGTGGGTGTGCGAGAGGGTGTCACAAAACCAGAACTGTGGGTGGCAACCAAACTTGGAGCGGGCAAGAAAAGAAAAGAAAAAAGATCATGATGCCAATTTCCGTGACTTCTGTGATTGACGGGGGTGTATGGGTTTGAGTAGGGCTTCCTAATACAGTACGACAACAACCTTCACCAAAAGTACGGTAGAAGCAGATCCTGCCCAGAAACAAGCAGCAAGCAAGCAAGCAATACCGGCATATGCCGTTACCAATGGTTACTGGAGGGGTAACAACCACGACTCACAACGCAGATAAGATAAGTCGATGAGACTGACAGAGAAGGGGAAGTGGAGCGAGGCACGAGAGACAGAGAGAAGGAAATGCAGGCTCAAGGATAAACGGGCACCGCGATCTCTGGGTTCTGGGCGGATCTGTCGACCTTGGTGGCAGCGCAGAGATGGGGGTGAGCTGAATAAAAGTAGCCTCCTGCTTCCAACTTCCCCAGTTGCGTGGGATATTATCCGGTGATACAAGTATCTTCAATGAGTGCACCACAAAAGTATACAGCCACCACCACCACCACAACCACAACCACCGGAGACGCGCTTCGTGGAATAGACTCTTCGACACCGGCTCGAACAACGAGCACCTCTTAGTCGCGTTAGCTTTTGCTCTCATTGCGTGCTCATTAATCCATCGCTCCCAAGAACCTTACTTGATCCCCTGGTTCTTTGCAGGCAGCTCATTCTCACACTTAGTCTACCGTAGACCAAGTGACATGATATTATAGGGAAATGTACGGCACCAGCCGCACCATATACGACATTCTAATGCCAAAAGACCTAAAAAGGGCAGCAAGGTTCTCGCCAGCTGGCTGTTGGATTGATGGAAAAGAGTGGCGCTCGAGGATGCATTTATTCGTAGTCTACATATGGAATGCGTACCTGTGCCATCGTGCCCGGTACTCGTATATACTACCGTTAACTACTCGTACCATTCACCTATCGTACCGCACCCTCCCCTCCAACCGCCAGTGCCGTAGTAATAATTTAGATAGGAGCGTCAGGAACCCCTCTCCCCCTCCCCTTTCAAGTCCTCCTCCCCTTCACTAATTACCACAAGCACCGTAGGCGAGAACTTGGCGACAACGGAACAGTACTGTACGAGCAGTACAGCGCATAACACAAACACCAAAAAGAGTGAAAAACAAAAAAATAACTAGAATGAAAACAGGCTACGGTATTATGGGGGGGATACCTGTGCGGTTAGCCGTGCAGCTCTCTGCTTGCCCCGGGAAAGACGTACCCGAAAACAGGGCTTATGAAAATACCGGTAAACGGCAGAAAAAAGGAAAGAAAATATGTGCTTATCATATCTGAGTGCCAATACGAAATATCCCCCCTGTTTTCGGGCACAGTAAGAGTACGAGTACTTCTTACTTGGAACAGGTACACCCCATGATACGATAAGGTGGCGCAATATAAAGAAGAAGAAGAAGAAGAAGAAAATCTCTTCCCCCCCTCACCTTGCTGCGCTCCAAGATCCGTGAACCACGATGATCGGATGGGCGCCGGATGGGATGTCGTTAAGTTGCAGGCCAGGACCAGGAAAGGGTCCTCCTCCTCATGCAGTTACTTTATGTAGGTTGGCAAGATGCATTTTCAACTCAACTTTTCTCTTATCGCACCCATTTCTCCCTTCTTCCGATACTGGTATCATAGTCCTTTACCTTCTGAGGGGCGAGCTTTTGTACAGCTCCGTAACGCAGGAGCAACCCGTGATTTATGCTTCTGCTTCTGCTTCTGCCGAATGCCAGCAAGGCAGTACTCTGCGAAAATTCTCGCAGCGGCAGTGGACAGTGCACAGAAAGCACCGGGGTGAACACAATTTTCTCCTCATTCCTACACTTTCGGAATAGCCGGGATAATGGTATTGGGGAGGGAGGGGGGAAAAACCGAGAGAGATAAATAGATGAAGCGGAAGATATGAACCTGGCGAGAGGCGGCGGGTACAAGTACGATTTGAAAAAGGTTATCTGCTGCAACCGCAACTTGGGCAAGCCAGCCGTGCCGTAAAATCTCGTAAGGCCTCGAGACGAGCCCGTTTGTCCAGGATAGGTTTAGGTTGAAAGGTTAATAGAATTGCGAATACCAGTTAATGAGAACCAGCACATCCCGGTGTCCGATGATATACCGTGTTAGGAAAGAGCTAATCCTTCTCAGGAGCTTTCTGTCTCTTAATCCGGAGATTACAGGGCTGACGGAGATAGTGGATTCCACGACGGTGCGTCCTCTCCTTTCGTACGGTACGAGTCGCTACCTGCGTCCCGGTTGGATACGAGACAGATAAGCCCCCGATCAGCTCATATCTGTACAAGTATCGTAGTCGAAGGGAGAAGAGGAAAAAGGTGCAAAAATGCCCTCTCGAATACACGCACAGGTAGGTTTCTGCCAAGGTGATTGAAAAAAGAGAAAAAAAGTAAAGTGGAACACCCTATCGACACGTGCCTTCAGCCACTACATGAACTCATTTTTGAAACGAGATCAAACGTTTTTTTTTTACCGGCGACTTGTGTGATTGAGAGCCATCTGACGACTGCACCGTCTGATACCGCACCAAGTGCCACAACACATTCGAATGGAGTCAGCCCCACTAGGCCCACAGGGTGCCTCTACCGATGCCGTGCTCGAGCACAAAGGGGAAAGTCGGAAAGCGTCAAATCCGTTCATCTTACGATAGGATGTATTGAGCAGGGGTCAACTTCGAATCTCAGGCCAGAAAGGTAGGATAAGCTACTGTCCCTTTTCCCTATTATTTTTTCTTGTACTTCTTGGAATTCACAGCCCAAAGGCCAGTCTATTCCCGACCGCAGGATATTGGTCAGGAGAGAACAATCCGGCAATTTTTGTTGGAGGGGAGACCGCCCAGAATTGGCAGGGAAAAAGAGAGAGAGCTCGACGATAGGATAAAAAGGATTTTGTGCAACTGGAATGTTTTTCTTTGATTGAATCCCTACCTAGGGCTAGTATGCACTGGTATGAGTAGTATCATATTATCATACCAAGAGAATTGTCTTTTGCCTCTATCTCTTGACCTCATCGTTTGGAGAGTTTGGCCTGCTCCGCTTTCGAATTGTTTTCATGGGGAGGGGCAAAAAACACAGTTCGTCGCCCGGGGGGGGGGGGGTTGTCACCCGTTTCGAAAAAACAGGAAATGTGGGGAAACGAGTCTATAATCCCATGCCCCTCTCTACAGTACGGGTACTTCGCCCAGACGGGGTGCTTGACACTCGAGTAAATAGGACAAGTGAGACTTCCCTTACGCAGCTGGCCAAGAAAGGTGTGCCGGGGGACACCATTCTGATTAGGTCCCGTCTTCCACAAATTGCAAACCATCCCTCTCCTACGAGTATGATACTGTACCAAACCAACAATCCCCAATACGATACCGTAGCCAGAACAGCCGTGGTGAACTAGGAAAGACGATACCAAGCTCTTGGCATCAGCGGTAGAGATCATGAACATCCCTCCACCCACCTGTAGTTTTCATTGCAAGGAATGCCAAGATTTTGACAGTGACCGAGGCAAAATCTAACCGCAATGAGTATGGTAACTATGACACTGCAGTAACACCTCGCCATCCAAAGAATCTGTCCGGTTGAGCGAGTGATCCGTGAAAACAGGTCTTGAATTCACAGCATTTCATATGGGACAACGAGGTACCGTATTCCTATTATCGAGTTCCGGGGGCAACGGGTTTGGCTGTGTTTCCGCCTATGATACAATCTTTGGACACTGCGACAATTTTGGGCGGGTTGTCCGAGGGCTGTCTCTCGCTTCTCTTCGGATTATCTCCGCATCTTGTCTCAGTGCTTGGCCCCAAAGATTTCCCGAAGTTCACGCAAAGTCCCCACACTTCTCGCTGGGCATTCGTCTTAGGGATCATGTTTCACTGCTGAATCCCTCTACGGCGTGGCCGTATACCTATTTTTGGTGGTGTCACGATAATAAAATTGATAACTCTACGGCGTGGTGCCGGTATCACACTCGAGTACAACCAGAACACAGCCCTATAGCCGAGATATGCTATCCCCTAAGGGTTTCCAGTTCAGCGCAAGCTGCGCTTGGGCAAGTGGGAGACCAGAGGACATGTGCCATCGTGCTCTAAAGCGCCTATTGATCAAACAATGGTAAATGGGCGAAAACGTAGCTTTTCCCAGGGTCCTTCGAACATTCGCACTTCAATCGCCCCATCAATTGTTTCCCCATGTTTGTTGAGAACCAACAGTAAGGTGAAGATTTCTTAAGTTCTATGGCGTTTGCGTTCAGGATGTTAACCTCAACCTGAATTCCCATTCTACAGTACCCTGTGTTTTTACTATTACTTTCCAAAGATAATACTTTTAAAATCACGTGATCCCGTGTATGCCTGGCCAATGGTATACGTACGCATCGTTTGTCACTCGTCGACGAGTCGTCGACCACAAACAAGAGCAATCATTTCCCCCCCCCCCATGCCCTCTTCGCATTATAGAATTATTCACCCTCTTTATCATACAATTTCTCTTCTTGCGCCTTACCTCAACCCTAGTATTTCCCTCTCCCCCTATAGCATCTATCATACTTAAATTTCCCATCGCATCCTCGTCTACTCCTCTCCCACATACCTCCGCGTACAAAGAAAAGAGAAACCACTTCTTGCTCCCCACACAAATTTCCCTTCTCTGTTCCGACCTGAGTTTCCGCGTAGGCATCCGTAATTGCTGGCGTGTTCCATCACATCTAACCACATACCTCTCTTTAGGTCTCTGACCTTTTTTTTTTTTTTTTTCTTTCCCTCTGCCATCTTTCAACATTGCTTCATCCCCCGCTGCCTTCGTCTCCACCTCTTCAACCTTCATTCCGTATTCCTTCCCGCCAACACTAACATCTTTTCCCACCACTTTTTCTCCACGTTAATATCCGGAAAATTTTTCTACCTTTGCTCAATCTATCTTGTCGGAAAAAAAAAACAAAATCGTCACCATGTCTAACGTTATGGATTCCACCAGCGGCCAAGAGAATGGTCCAGTCACCCCTACCAACCGCTCCCGCAGCAATACCGTGAGCACAAACCCTTTCAATAATGATATGATTCGCTATCAAAACAACCCTTATGCTACCTATGCGGACTCCCGCTCGGGAAGCCGGACTGATGAGGTAAGCTAAGGTTGCAAATGATCCCTCGAGGGAATATAAGACTAACTTGGTTACAAGGAGGGTGATGACTCCAATGTCGTCTACGTCTCAGGCATTGTCTGCTCAATCGAGGACAATGCTTTGTATGAAATGTTTAGTCAGTTTGGTAAACATTATCCTCCCCCTATATGAATCGTAATTAATTGTTTTAGGTCAAATCATCGATATTCTTCGCCGTCAAGTTGGGTATGACACCAAACCCAGCGGTGTCCAGCAATATGCCTTTGTTAGATTTGCCAGTGTCGAAGATGCCCAACGTGCCCTTCAGGCAGCTGAAGTTATCCTGGGAAATAGGAAGCTGTAGGTTTTGCTCTGTTTGCCGTGGGAATGACTTGTGGGATGAATTGCTTACGAGTCCTTCCCTAGCACTATTAAACCACGCGAGAGGCGTCCACGCAGATTTTTCCCTCGCGAAGATTCTGGGTACGGTAAGTACACTGAGGGTAACGAGAGGATTCTCAATGCTATCCGTGGGACCTGTCGTCCCGATTCTAGGAAGGAGCATGCTTTCGAGCAGCAGTACCACGATCACAACGGGGGTCAAAACAACTTCACTGTTACTGCAAATGGGCAGGTTGGTGGTTACGACCCCAGTGTTGCTCCTGGTTCCGGGATGAAGCCTCCCGATGATGGTGGTGATGCTTGTCGTCCACAAGTGTTGATGAGTAAGGCACTATTTGTTGCCGGCTTGCCTTTCGATATGTCTCCAAAGGAATTGTTCATGCTTTTCGCGGAGCAGGGCCCAGTCGAAGGTTGCTACATTTTTCCATTCCTTGACCCCTTTGGGCGTAGATTCGGTCATATGGTCATGGCCACATTTTTTGCTGCTCAGAAGGTACTTGCAAACCCCCGTCTCTCTATTCACGACTTCGGATTTAATCCTAACAAATTGCAGGCTCAAGAGACATTTGATAAATGTACCATACGTAATTGCCTCCTAGAAGTTGGCTATCGGCACCTGGAACCTCTTATGGGAAGCTTTGAATACAGTTCTCAACAACCTGGGTTTCAAGGACCGCCTACCCCATCGTTCCCGGTGTACTGCCCTACTGCCCCGCATCAGAGTTGGGCCCAGCATCCGTTTATTGGACAAATTCCTACGCCTGCGGGGATTGCCCCACAGATGATGGCTTTCAACCAGTCCTATCTTCCGTTTTCCCCTGGCCATGTTTCCTCTTCTGCATACGGCCATCAGCAGATTCATGTGATACCACCCCCCGGTCTGGAGCAATCCTACGCGCAATACGGTACGCCACCGAATTCACCGCCTTTCCATGCCCATGCTTTCGGGTGGCAAACTCAAGGACGGGGTGTGAATCGCCCCTTTCAAAACGGAAGAAGCTTTTCTCGTCGTCCATCATACCGCCCAACACCTTCGAATTTTGCTCCATCTTCTCCAGGGACAGGGGGTGGAGATCAACACACCCGCTCGATCTCTAACTCTTCGTCTAGCACACTCGTCTCCGGGGCATCCGAGCAAAAGGCACACGGCCCAGTCATTGTCAATGGTTCCTATCCGTATGGTGGATATGGTACTCCTCAGAATGACCGCAGTCTGAAGGATGAAACCTCCGATGAGCAATCGACACCATCTCCGGTAGCTGTGCGCTCCACTCATATCCTTCGAGAAGCCGGGACACCAACCAGGTCCACACTAAAGCCCTCCTTTCAGGCTATAGTCCCAGAAGCTGTGCCTGAAACACCAAAGCCAGCAGACCCTGCCAATCTGTTTGTCAAGAACTTTGATGATGATGTTATCTCGGACCCTGACGATCTCAAAAAACTGTTTGAGCCCTACGGCCCTGTTGCCTCGGCTCATCTTGCCATGATCCCTGGGACTAACCGGAGCATCGGGTATGGGTTTGTAGCATTCGCTAAAGCAGATGATGCAGGGAACGCAAAATCAAAACTAAATGGCTCAATGGTTGGCAAGAAGCGGTTGTTCGTGAGCTACGCCGAACGAAAGGAAGAGCGGACCCAGAGACTTAAGCTGCATTTCAAGAAGGGGAGGAATGGTTTTCGGAGTGATGGAAACGAACCTGATTCCAGTAATCCCGAGAGCACACATGCCCGTCCTTCAGATAACGGGGAAGAGGGAAGCACCGAAGGTACTGAAAAGGGAGGGAAAGATGGAAGTATTGAGAAAGAACCACCAAGTCCCCCGCCGGAGAAAAACTCAAGTCATCCTGAACACGAGCCCGAACAAGGTGTAGTCAGGGAATCCCCAGGGGTACCTCAGATCGGTGAGGGCAGTGAGCAAGGCAGTTCAACGACAGGAGTGCTTCCTGTGGGCGATCGTCCTCCTCTCACTCCTGGTGAAAATGTTCCGCACCCGGCGACAGAACAGGACACTACAGCGGCTACAAGATGGCGCGGGAGGACCCAATTGACAGGGAGTAAGTGTCCTGACATTGAAATTCCCTTCGTGTCTGATAATGCTAACTGTTGTATTGAAGTTACCGAAGTGGAAGAGGAGGAAGCCGCGGATGAGACTGCCAATGGTGGCAGCACTGCGGAATATGCTGAGCCAACACTGCCACAAACCCGTGACAGCCTTCTGGATGCTGTTTCCGGACGGGTGCAAGTGCCTAATCTCCAAGACCAGATCGAGGAGCAGAGGCTGCAAAGCGAAGCTACTCAGCCAGATTCTCCTGGAGAATTTTTGCGACCTGGTGGAAGCAACAACTTTCACAGGCAACAGTATTACGACAATCGCTCTCCAAGCCCACACAATGGCAGCCGTGGCCATGGAGGACAATATCACAATCACGGCCAGAATGGAACGGGGAGGGGCTATCGGGGTTACACCTATCAGAATCCAAACTACGGCCGTGGAGGCCTCAGATTCTACGGGAATAACAGACCCGGAGGTAATGGCGGGTACCATCAGTCGTTCAATAACTCCCCTTCTGGTGGGCGTACTGTATTTTTCAATAACAGCACCCAGCCTTTCTCTACGGAGAGTAGCCACGAAGTGATTGCGCCTCAAAACCAACACCGTAAGAAGAAATGGCAAGGTGGCAACAGGAATGGCCGCGGGGGGCAGCAGAGAGGGTCACCCGTTAACATCGACCATCACCCAGTCAATAACGTGATGCTCGATGTCACTGACACTGGTCAGGGGGTCGTGGCAGCCTACTAAGTTGCACGGGCGAGACATTTTTGAGAAAGAGAGGGGGGGGGGGTAAGAAGGGGAAGTAGGGGAAGTAGGGGAAGTAGGGGATGGGAATGGGAATGGCGAAAGGGAAGGTCGATGGAGGTGAGGGGAAAATAGGTGAATCGTGGGGGTGCGGGGGTCTTGAAGTGGCTAGAACATAGTATCCCTTATCTCAAAGTTCTAGCTAACTTGTTGTAGTTTTTTCTTTTCTTTTTTCTTCCTCTTGTTTTTTTTCATTCTCAGAATCTCATTCCAGCCTTGCACTGTAGTCGGGTGCTCTAATTCTATGTTTTGATTTTTTTTTTTTTTTCAAAATGTGGTTCAGAAGCGGTTCTAATCTAGTGAACCCCCCATGTTTTTCGTGGTGGACTTGCTCACGCTCACTACACTTTAAGGATGTGTGTCTATCCTTGGCTATCGTCCCGGGATGCATTGGTAGCTGGTTGACTCGCAGATGTGGTCGATGGTGCTGATCTGGATGACTTTCTTGGCTTTAATGGGTTTGTTGGAACTTCTTTTCATTTGCTTTCCCAAAGAGCATGGGTATAATAAGGTCTGTTGTCGTGGTCTGAGGCTTAGGGGTGGGTATCCTAGCTGTCTAGGCGTTCGCTCTGTGTGCAGTACAATAGTATCCTATATCAAGTACTTTTAGCTGCTGTGCACGAGCGCTGTGTCACTTTTTAAACCTCCTATCAAGTTGGCATATCATGAATCGTTTAGCAGGTAACAGTGTTTCCTGAATGCTGTTGGGTCCTACCAATGTAGATCTTGGAATCGAGTGATGAGCAGTGACTGCATACCCCATAATTATAAGATTTGGCGCATAATATTACTATAATAATATCATAATAATATATTATAGCGTGAGAAGCGGGAAATGCTATATTAAACCATACCGTAATCGCTTTGTTATACATGGTGATGTTTACCATAGTATGATAATATGATAATATACAGTCACGATCAATAAGTCTGTACACAAACCCCACCAAAGCCATGACACAACGCTTGTCAACACAATACCATCACAAACCCGGTTTTTCATTTTTTTTTTCAC